>JAGKTI010008614.1:0-11010 GCA_018397915.1 Birgus latro
CCACCTAGAATACGAACTACGATCTTCACCATCAACGAACATATATTTTTTCCCCTCCCGTTGATGGCGTTTGTCAGTATAGCGTGATTCATGTCTTGTCATACTGGGATTGGAATCGGTCACAGCGCTGTACAGTAAGTGGCATTGGAGAGTTCGTAACACCTCTTCCTAAGCGATTTATTCTGCTCCTTACACTTTTATATCTTGCATGTTATCGGTGTAAACTATGTCTGTATTGATGTAATGTCAGTAACACACTAGAGAATGTTAAGGTGTTCCATGCATAACAAATCGCCAGGACAGAGGTGCTACGGTCTCCTGTGCCACCATGAACATCACCAGCGCACTGATCCAAATTTTGCCGATAAAATTTGGAAAAGAATATTACGCTTCTTTGCCTCACGTTTCTAAGCATTCCCCTCCTCGGTGCTAGACATGGGCGCGTATTCTAGTAGGTTAAGGAGGTCCCTAGCACATCTTCGTTAGCGATTTATTTTCCCAGCCATCCCATTATCATCCTCTGCTCTTATTATATCTCTTTAATGCGACACAGATTGCCTGAATACCACACAAGACTATAGTAACTGGGTAGAATCAGAAATAAACAGGTAAGAAAGAGGTGTTAGTAAGCTCGCCAGTCGCACAAGAATACCGTCCCTGATGTAGCTGACAGTGAGAAATGGAAGGCCCAGAACGTGTCCTTATGTGTGTCGTATCTGTAGCTCGTTTCGGGAGTTTCTTAACGCCATTTTCTTAACGATTTATTCTGCCCAATTCAGTTTAATATACTCCTCTGTGTTTTTTATGCCAACCAAATGGATTTTATGTACGAGACTGTAAATGAATGCGCTAAATAATTCGGCTAAGAAGAAGCGCTACGAAACCTCCCATGCCACTCAGAATACAACCCAAGTACGATTCCGATCTAATATGGAAGACACTGTTAAGATTAAATACGCTAAACAAATTGCTACGGAGGAAATGCTACGAAACCTTCCATGCCTCTCAGAACACGACCCTAAGTCCGATTCTGACCTACTGGTGGTGGTCCTCAGTACAGGGTGATTCATTAGTACGCTACACCTTCTATAGAAACCTTGCTTATGAGTGATAGCAGACTTATGAACCACTCTGTATTAGCAGTAATCTGATATTATCCTCTTCACTACGATGGTATGCTATTTCTTTTACTCAGGCTGCTACAAGACTATTTGGGTTGGATCTCCAGTTACGAAAGGGCAATGAAGGTACATTAACATTTCCAGTTCGAAAAGTCTCTAGTAAGCTCGCAAAATTCATCGGGAGGCAATACAAATAAACCAAGACAAAGGACACATCTGACAGCTGCACCCTCTTTGACAGCATCCACCACCCCAACACATCTCAAAAGGCGTTCCTTGTTGGACACACCCCTAACATACCTCAGAGATATTCAAAGATGCACGTCACACACACCTCAGACACACCCAAGTCACGTCCCAGAAGCACCTGACTCACCGCCATCCCACCCCTGCAATAAAGCCTAGTCTCCTGTAGGTAGGACAAAAACTGATGGAAATGAAAATAAGACGCTCATAAAGCTACATACTGTATTTGTAACTTGCCAGATTTTATCCTCTAAAAAGGTACAGCTATTATGTAAGCGATATAATTAGGGAGACACACCCACACCCACCCACCCACCCACCCACTCACACCCACGCACCCACCCACCCACTCACACACACACACACACACACACACACACTGGACTTGGCCGCCCCTGTGCGTGCGGCAAAAAGGACGTCATCCCAGTGAAGGGGTTAAGTCTATGTGGTTTCTTACAGACATGCTAGCAAATGAACACTGATTTTCATGTCCAGATGACCGGTATCTCATATATTTGTGTGGAATAGTGTTACCGCAGATGTAATCACTTAATGGACGGGTGGGCAGAGAGTTCCAGTAGAAGTGATGCTCTAGCCATGCTCGTATGTTCGATCCTTATGAGGTGGAAAGTTTATCGATCATTAAATGTCATCAAGGCAAGCCGATCCTATACCCTTAAATGTACTGGACTACGGTAGCCTAGCCTCGGGATCCTGCACGTCAAAGAGGGTCATATGGGACTGGTAGTATTAAATTACTTCAGGCTCTAATATAGTGATGGATAAATCAAATCTTAATACATTAATTATTTTTAAGCAGTGGGAGTAGAGAGGTGCTTGAAATGGGAAGTCGTAAGGTATTTACTATAAGAATAAGCATGCAAATTTCCATCTAGCGTAGTCAGCAAGCATATTTTGTCTACATCCATTGGTAAATTATAGAGATATTTTTCATATCACCAAGCGAAGGAGGTGGCAACATTATCTTCCACCTTTGTCAGTGGAGGTAACCTGAGAAATAAAATAATCAAGCAGATCGAGTCAGTGTGGAAAACGTATGTGCCTGAATAGCTTATGATTTTTTATACCTTTAGTGAAAACATTGCATATATTTTTTTTCTTCAAGAGAAGTTACTAGTGTTACATTACGTTAGATGAAAGGCATCTTGAAAATAAATCTATTCAACTCAAGAGTGAAATTCTCAAACATACTTCCATCTCTCTCTCTGTCTCTCTGTCATGACAATTTTCTTCTCATTATTAAGATTTGTTTTGCAGAGAGAAAGGGAGGTATGGAAAAATTTTAGTGTCCGTGGCCTTCTGCGCATCAAAATTAGAGTTACGACACGCAGTTTATCGTGTGTGTGTGTGTGTGTGTGTGTGTGTGTGTGTGTGTGTGTGTGTGTGTGTGTGTTGGGATGGGGTGGCTATGGGGAGATACTGACTGATAATTAGCCATGTCGTCTCACTGTTCGTCTTTTCTCTAATAGAAGATACTGTGGGGTGGGGTCGAGGTTGGTAACAAGAGGGCAAAGATGAAGATTCAACTAAAGATCTCCCGTTTACAGTACCCATCCTTCATCTCCGTCGCCTACTGTGTGTGTATGAGCACAAATATCCACCATTTTAATTCATGCTACATGCTTTGGTAAAGAATTATGAAATTATTACTGAAGTAATATTTTACAGTAATTTCGAGGAGGATTTCACCCCCATAGTGCCTTTCCCTACTATATTTACTATGCAGTTGAATCATTTACGCCCACTGTATATCGAAAAAGACTGCATATTTCCTGGATTCATGCAGATGCTTAGGTGTTAGCGCAAAACACCACAGCTTTCAAAGAGTTAGAAAGGTGGACGGAGAAAAATGAAGGGATCCTTGAAATGGAACACAATGCATCGTCGTGGCAACTGCGACTCCAGTGAGAGGAAAACATCGCCCACACAAAATGCAAACGTCCCTGACTTATGTGTCTACTTTGAACAAGATCAGTGAAAGAACTCTGTCGTCAGGGTATAACTTGTGGTGAAGGCACTGCTAAGCTGCTAATGTCGTGGTTCAGAATATGCAGTCAATACTATGTAGCCGAGTTTGCAACACACACACACACACACACACACACACACAAGATCTTTAAGTTACTGACTTATACATCAAATTAATTTTTTGCTCACAATCCAGTGATTCATGAAACAGATCGGATAAAGGAAGCTTTTGATAGTTGCACTCACTCCAGTTGTTTCCACCACAGCAACACATCCCAAAACAGTGTCCTATGTCTTTGTACGCACATCCTAAAACACACCCTGGACACGTTCCAGATGCATACCACACGCATTCCAGACACACCCCACTAGCACACCAGATACATCACCAGTACCCCCTGCCTCTTGTAAGTTCCTCTAGGTCTGACCCTCATAAAATTCTACGGATGAAATTTGCCAGATTTCATCCTTCAAAAAGATAGAGAGGGTGAGTGAGTGACTGACACAGTTAGGGACATACACTAGATCTGGCTGCGTCCGTGGGTGCGGCAATAAACATGTGTCAAATCACAGACTAAATTTCACTGTTTTCTATTTAATCAAACTCTGATCCCAAGAATTCCCCTCCATCCCCACAAAGAAACGCGGGCGTAAGCACGCAAAGACACGCGTGGACGCATGAATGCATACTCACACACATACATGTGCATGTGCGCACGGATGCATGGATGGACACACACACACACACACACACAAAACTATACATACATACATATACACATACAGACAGACAGATGCCCCCAAAAAAACTTGACAAAGCACTTGGAATAATAACGGGGAGGGGAAAAAACAAAACTCCAAATATAGCTTACATCAAGAATAAAACCTTCCATTTCAAGATTACATTAACATGAGAACCAGACAAATGATTGCCTCGGCACAAGATGTAAATCACCCTTGCACTATCATAATATTTCCCTGAACATCAGACAGAAAAAAAAAAATGCTAATCGGTTTACGCAACTGCACTGTGAGAGAATACTTAATTACTTCTCCATGAGGAAGTCATTTTTATTTTCTTGCTGGTACCAGGTAATATAACTCAAGCAAAGACAGAGCCCCTGAAGTCACGAGGTTAATGAATGTCTTTATCAATGCCCTCCAGTTCGAAAAGTCTAACACGAGCTTGATAAAATCGGTTGGAGATAACAGGAATAAAAAAAGAAAAAGTCCAAGAAGAAAGTTTTGTCTTGTGAAGAAAGGCTGGCATACAGTGACGCCCAAAATGTGGTACCGAGTTTGTTTCTGCGTCACACGATTGGAACCGCTTATTGTGGATCTCCCTACCCTCCCACCTATACACAGGCTCATACGACAACACCTACACTTCTACACATACCTTCAAGTCATTCCCACCTGCTCCTTTTCACGCCCGTGTAATCCGGGTATGTATATATCATTATAATATTTTTTTTTTCTACATTCACAAATTTCACTCATTTTTAGAGAGATTTCTTGTTGTCCAGATTTTGGTGAAGGCTGCATCTAAACCCTCTAAATAAAAAAGTTTCTCTGAAGCTGACTGAAATCGTCTAGAGATAGCAAATAATAAAAAAAAAATGTGATGTGACTGGAAGGGTTAATATTAACAATTGTGGCCAAGTGAGTGGATTGCGTTATGTGTTAAGGTTTCACAGAGTTGTCAATTGTTCAGGTGGGTTATTATAATGAACTAAGTCTTTACTAGTTGGGAGAACCAATTCCAGCAAACACCAGAAGATATTATTTCGTTGATTCACTTTACTGTGATGGCAATGATCTGTACTGTCGTCGGGTAAGAAGGCTCTCTAGCACTTCTTCCTTAAAAACTTAACTTTGGATATGGCTACTTAATATCCTTTTGTATGTTATTTTTGCAGGGAGTGGCGATATCAGAAGGATTTTAGAGAATAGGACAGTAAGGTGTAATAAGCAAAATCCATCGCTTAAGAAAAGGTGTTGGAAAGCGTTCTAAATCGACGAGAATACGGGCTATTGCAAAATACAGCTTCCTTTTCGGGTATACTGTAATATCTTTCAGTGTTACTTCTTCCCTATTACTCGATTTCCTTAAGTAAAACAATACATTATGAGTTAAACACGACCATCGCATCAGAAGAAAAAAAGACAACTTTTTCACTTTCAGTACCATATCGCCTTTCCATATAAGACGATTCTGTTTTCAGCTAAGGTGAGAGAGGTAAGATAAATCCTTCAGTGTTTCCCTCACTATTAGGGAACTCTCCTAACAGGAATAAAATTGTCTGGTGGGAGCAAGAATATACAAAAATAAATACTTCACTGCTAGATAGATGCACAGCCATCAGGGACGTAACACGAGGCGTCGCTAAAGTATACTGAAGTAAATGTTAGTGAGAGTCAGACGAACAAGGGCGTTCCTAAAAAGGACCCCACATCAAAAAATAGCCGTCCTCTGGGTGAAGGGGGTTCAATCTCATCTACAAGTGACGTGACTGAAAAGGGTACCCAACAAATATTGCCATTAAAGTGCGAAATAGCCCTGATTACGAGCCTTTGATAGGTTGGCGTGATTTCAAGCTGTCCGTCGACCTCAAACGTGAATTAATAACTGTCAGTACAATATTAACCTGCCAGATTAGCCTTGTTGTGAATGTGGAGTTTAATTGCTTGGTGTGTGTGTGTGTGTGTGTGTGTGTGTGTGTGTGTGTGTGTGTGTGTGTGTGTGTGTGTGTGTGTGTGTGTGTGTGTGTGTGTGTGTGTGTGTGTGTGTGTGTGTGTGTGTGTGTGTGTGTGTGATTTCACTTTTGATGCACAATGCAGAAAAAAGGCACATGAAACTTACATATACTTCTATTTCTGCATTAAAAATCCTGTCACTACAATGAGGCATTTCTTATTTTACCTGATATGTGGAGTTAAGGTGCAGTAGGCTTAAAAATATTGGTGAAATGTCCTAGTAAGCCTCCTATGCGCACAAAAACACGGGCCTCCTTCACAAGCAGGTCGGCCCTCACGTCTAAGCTCTATTCACAAGCGATGGTCCTTGAAGTGCTCAGGCCATTCTGAGGAAGGACATTGCGAAGGGCTTGGGTCCAGCTCACCTCACCTCCACTGGCGCATTTGTCCATACTGCCAGTAAAGTTATTTATTTATTTATCAATTTACTATCGCAAGCGTTTAGCAAGGCGAGGTGACAGATTTTGTCGGTGTGTATCTGTGTGTGTGTATGTATCTGTTGCCAAAATATTTAGAAAAGTTGTGGACTGTTCTTCACCAAGCCTTTAGGAAATAGCAACTATGTGGATGTGCAGAAGCTTGTTACTTTTGGTGAGGATTTGATCAAAGATGACCGAATGCCAGCAGCCATATATTTTTGAATATGGATTGGCTTTGTATGAAACACGGTGACTGAATTCCGCAGCGTTCTGTGAATTTTCTTCACATTTGGTTTGTTGGTAACTTGTACCATAGCCAACAACACACTGTACTTCAGCGGGCGATTAGCATTCAGCCCCCGAATGCTTTTGTTTCATTTGTTATTTATTTATTTATTATACCTCTGCCCACCTATGGTGGAAGAGGCATTAAGTGGCTGGTCTGTCTGTGCATGCGTGCGTGGGTGTATGCATGTGTGCATGGGTCCATCTGTCCGTAACACTCTTGTGGTTGTGATATCTCCGGAACCCATCAAAAGGATTTCCAGCAAACCTTTGTCGGAGATACAGTATGAGGTCAAGGGGTCAAAGGTCAACGTCATATGGGGGTCGACTTAGTTTATCCTTGTGGGCGGGATGTCTCCTGGACCTCTTCACGAATTTCGATCAAACTTTAGGCAGTGATACAGTATGAAGGGACGATGAACTGATTAGGTCACCTCGGTCAAGGGGACAAATGTCAAGGTCATATGGGTGTGGGAGCGATATCTCCTGAACCCCTTGACGGATTTCAACCAAACTTTTGTCAGTGATACATTATAAAGGGACGATGAACTGTTTACGTCAGCAAGATCAAAGGATTAAAGGTGCAGATCATATGAGAGTAGGCGGGACACCTCCTGAACCTTTCAACGGATTTCGACCAAACTTTTGTCAGTGATACAGTGTGAAGGGGCGATGAACTGATTAGGTCAGCAAAGTAAACGGGTCAAAACTCAAGGTAATATGGGTGTGGGAGCGATATCTCCTGAACCCCTCAACGGATTTCGACCAAACTTTTGTCAATGATACAGTATGTAGGGACGATGAACTGGTTAGGTCATCAAGGTCAAGGGGTCACAGGTCAAGGTCCATATGGGGGTAGACTTAATTTATCTTTAGTCTCGTTTCAACCAACAGTGAACCCTGTCATGGTGGCTACATGGCGAGTCCGTGCGCAAGGCTTTGCGTTGACAATTAGAGGCCCGAGTCCTCGGCGTTTCATTATTATTATTATTGTTATTATTTTATTATTATTATTTCGTCCTCAGAGAGTGCAAATAACTGGTTGGAACTACTCGAATAGTTTATTCTTCGATGGCGTTTTGTAAGTCTGTCATGATACTTATGTCACCTTCATTGCTGAATGATTGCCTCAAGTTGTGGGAATCATTCGTATCTAAAAAAAAAAAAATCGTGGAGAATACTGTTCATTACTTGCAGCTTTAGTTTAATTACTTTATTACGTGTGGGCTGTAAAGCCAATGAAGTGAATCCAAGTCTTTCAACCCACCTGAATACTTATGGTCAGTTTAGTATGACTCCACATGACAGGGAGCAGTCAGCAGCGATACAGAGTGCCAGGAATCGTTCTATGATACCACATGCCTCAGAAACCATCGTCAGAAAATGGGGCTTTGCCTTCTCGTTCTCGATCAAGATTTAAGCATACGGCCCATTACCCTTATCCACCTCCCTTCTTTCTGTCTTCTGGCTCCACCTATCCACATTCCATCCCTCTGTCACTCTTGCTCTTCTGATTTTACTCCTCCGCCGGTCCTCACCCCTTCCCTCTGTCATTCTAACTCCACTACACTACCTATCCCTCCTTCCCTCTGTCATTCTATTTCCTTCACCATTACACCGGGTCACAAATCATTCCCAGCGACACTCTCACTTTTTCACCACTACACCTAGCCACATGCTGTCCCTCTACCATTCTAACTCCTTCCTGATTTTCTATCCTTGTCTTTAGCTGATAGTTTTGTTGGTTGTAACCTTCCCTATACCAAACAGCCACGAAAGGACCGACAAGTCTGCTGCTTTTTGTTTTCCTTTGTACTCCTTTGTATCACCCCACCTATCCGCACCTCTTCCCTCTGTCACTGTTTTTTCTAACTCCATTTATCTACCTGATCGTGTCCCTTCCCTGTAATTCTAGCATTTCACCACTCCACCTACACACGTCACTAACTTTAAAGCTCCACCTATCCACGTCCCAAACTTCACCACTCTACCTATTCACGTCCCTAACTTCACCACTCCATCTATACATGTCCCTAACTTCACCACCCCACCTATGGATGTTCCTAACTTGACCACTCCAGCTATGCATGTTCCTAACTTCACCGCTCCAACTATGCACGTCCCTAACTTCATTTCCACACCTATTCACGTCCCTAACCTCACCACTCTGTCTATACATGTCCCTGACTTCACCATTCCAGCTATGCATGTCCCTAACTTCACCACTACACCTATCCACGCACCTAATTTCACCGCTACATCTATTCACATCCCTTGCCTGTCCTTCTATGTCCTCTCGTAGAAAAAAAATACTGGAATTTCACTTCTTATCCCTTTCGTACTAGATGTCTTTACTGAAATGAATATAATCGTCTGGCATTAGCAAGAAAAAAAAATGATAAGGTGTAGTGTTTTTGTAAGTTAAAATGCTGTAAACTAACTCCGTCCGATGGCTTAATTCTTACTGTATTTCTTGCCGTCTCTTGACGACTGAGTTCCCATTAGGACAGAATTATTAAAAAAGCAAGAGTTACATAAATCGCTCATTAACACCTTCACTAATAATGGTTCTTTATTTCGGTGAAAATCTTTTGGTGGTAGAGAGCATAAGACAAAAAACAAAACAAAATATGTCAACGGACTGAAGGGTTTATGTCCTCTAATCCGAGAATATCATTTGCATATCATTCTGGCTGGTACCAGACGATTGTATGTTCAGTTTATGGGAGATTTTTCGAACTGAAGGCAAGATATAGCCTTCAACGTCCTATCAGTAAGAGAGACTTTTGATACGATAAAGAACAGCTGAGGGTATAACAATCAGATAGAAAAAAAGACTACATTGCTGAAAAGGGTTGAATCGTTCTCCCTTTACGTACTCCCTCTCCTTTAAGATATTGCTGAAGTACCTGGTTCTTTACATACGCTGTTGTTTCCCTTTAAGTGTCCGTCTGTAAAAGTTGCCTGGTATTTAAGAACTATAAAAGACAAATTCCACAAACATGCCATCAAGCGTGTGTCACTTCCTCTTTCACTGCACTTACACCCTTGCTTTTCGTAAGGTGAACGTCCGGCCATCAAAAAATGTGTGAATTCCGTTTTTTTTTTTCAATGCTATTTTCCCGTGAAGATCTTTTCTCTATTTTTAACGGTGATTTTTTTTAAAACTTTATGGCAGGTTAATTAAACTGACTTTGTGAGATGACATTTTTGAAAGTGTTAATATAAGAAACTGGGCGTACGCTTGACTAACTGCATGTTTCTTATGTATATCTTCCTGTCTACCTGCTTCCCTATCTATCTGGTAACAGTAAAAAAAAAAATAATAATGCTTTCCTGATGGGGTGTTGGGTAAGGTGATTATGTGGAAGACACTGGCGTATTGAAAGACGAAGGAACTGAATCTCTGATACATTAAAAACAACGTGGTTTTATTTTGCCTCGTTCAGAAATACGAGATACATCGAGGTCAGGCATATGAAAGCCCCATCCCGTAAATGTTGCTGCGAATGCTATCGCGGACGCTGGGAGAGTCAGGTAGAAAAATGGAGGGTGGAATCACCAGCGTAAAGGTGGGTAAAGCTGGATGTACGGCTTTGAAGGCCACTGATGAAGAGAAAGAAGAGAGTTGGTGAAAGGGCACAACCTTTGGGAACACAACTATTGATATCTGAGGAGGATTCAAATGGGGCTGTAACTAACCCTGCCATTTTTTTTTTTTTATGTGTCCGGCTCTGGGCAAAGGCTTCAGGACCCATTCCCAAGTCCCAGTAGTCCTCCTACATCTCCACATGTCACCCCTTCGGCGCTAACACCCACCATCCATACTGAATACATGCTAGGGCTGTCTCATACAGGACTGGTGTACTGGTATTAGCGGGGGTACTTTTATGGCATGTCGGAGGGTCATCTGGTAGATCAGAAAAGTCTGATTTTTATGAAATTTAAATCCTTAAACTGTTCCCTGCCCCAGCCGGGATTCGAAGCTGGGTCCATTAGGACTGCAGGGCGCCTCTCTACCGATTCTGCCACCGCCTACCCCAACTAATGCAAATAAAACTAATTAAGTAAAATAAAAACATTTCACCTGAATTGAATACAATCTTCTGGTCACAGAAGGAATGAAGAAGACGCCATCTTACAGAATTGGTTAATATTTTTCACTGAACAATGACTGTTTTATGTATTTCACG
>JAGKTI010008614.1:20921-33121 GCA_018397915.1 Birgus latro
TGAAAGGAGGATTGTGGACTGTAGGAGGGCAACGTAAGCCTCCAGGCCACCGGATTCATGCATCTGATGAACCTGGGACCACAAAAACAGTGGCAAGAATTATCCCGTTCACTGCGAGATGACTCCTACATGAAAAAAATAATAGGTAAATTGTTGTAGCCTAGCCTTGGGCCCATGCAACTCGCAAGGAGTAACATTGGGTTCGTCCGGGAGCGTCATAGAAAACAAATTATGGATTAGCTAGGCTATTTTTTTTAATTTGTTTTTGGGCTAGATGTGGTATTATAGTATTATTTGTGTTGGTTGTATTATTTGTGTTGGTTGTATTATTTGTGTTGGTTGTATTATTTGTGTTGGTTGTGAGCCTGTAGGTTTAATACGAGTGGAGGGTGGCTGCACATTTAACTGTGTTTGTTTATTTTTGCCGGGCCTTAGTTTCTGATAAACAAGATGAAGTAATTTGTCTAATTTAGTCAATGACTATATATTACAACTCATTTCACACACTGAAAGAAGTCTGTGGAGTCTCAACATGAATTCTTAGTCAATGTCCGATCCGATGCAGTTCCCCGTGTGGGGTGGGCTTGACAAAAAGTGTCTCCAGGCGTTTCTGTTCCGACTCATTATTGACCCAACCTCCACAATATGCGATACCTTCCCTCTCGTACTTTTACATCTTAATATTTTCTTGTCATCGGACTCTCTTTCTCCTAATCCCACCCACCCCACTTCCATACACTCTCCTAGTCACTCAAAATTAGCAGACACACCGGCACATAGAGATGAACATTGCTCAGGTTCAATCCCGCCTTTCCCATGGCTATCGATACTTCCTTTACACACGGACATGAGGAAAAGATTGGAAGAGGTCAAGGAAGGATGTGACTGAACAGCGGACACGGACGTAAAGAACAGTATGGACGAGGTCGACTAAGGACGTGACTAAATAGTAAGTTTTCACAAAGTTGCCGACATCAGCGAGCCCGTGTAGCTGTATAATTTAAGAGTGTGAATGGACGCAAGGAACAGCTTAGACGAGTTCGAAAAAGGACATGATTTAAGAGTAACAGGCGTCCTAAAACTGACGTGGTGGCATTGAAATATTTCGGATTCTCAGTTGGTAGTGCTGACAAATATTTCCGGTACTTGCGTGGTATTCAAATGGTAGTCGTGATAATGCGGATAAAGTGATGGAGTTGATAAATAATTCTGATACTTAAGTGGTAATGTTGACAAATACTTCTGGTACTCACGTGGTAGTGTTGACAAAGTTGCCGACATGAACGAGTCTGTGCAGCTGTATCTCTACGCGGTGCCCAGGAGGCGCCCTCAGTTTGTACCAACAGTAGGCGGGTGAGGCGAGGTCCCCCGGCGAGATGAGGGAGCCTGAGAGCCGCCCTGAAGTCACTAGCAGCAACACACCGTCGATGGTCACGTTGCACACTGATGGGAGAGAGGTATGGTTAGAGAGATGGTGACAGGGACGGTTTTAGAGCTGCGATTAATGATAGGGAAGGTGCTGGTGAAAAGAGGTGCTGATAGATATGTTTAGAGAGCTACTGATAGAACTAGGACTAAGTTAGAGGGTTAGTGGAAAGGTTAGTGAGAAGGATGGTGATAGGGAAGGTTTAGAAGGCTGGTGAAAGGGATGGCGATAGGGATGTATATAGGGCTGGTTAGAGAGCTGAAATCGATAACAGGAAGGTCAGAGGGCTGGTGAGATGGAAGGTTAGAAGGTTGGTGAGAGAGAAGGTCAGAGGGTTGGTTATAAAGCTGGGACTGATCATAAAGGGATTCAGAGGGCTGTTGATAAAAATGGTAAGACGGAATGTTAGAGGGGTGGTTGGACGACGGGGATTGACGATAGGGAAGGCTGGAGGGATGGTAAAAAGGCAGGTGAGAGGGAAGGTTAGAGGCATGGTTACAGAACTAGAGTAATGACAAGGAAAGTTAGAGGGCTGGTTATGGAGCAGGGACTGATGGTAATGAAGGTTAAGGGGTTGGTAATAATGTTTGTGAGAGAGAAGGTCAGAGATATGGTTAAAATGCAAGGGATAATGAGAACTTTTCAGCATCGTACAGCTGGAAAACCAAAAGCATTTTTACGCTGACATAAGAAACTCTAAACAAATTTAATAGTAGAGAAATTGAAGAGACGGAACGTATAGTGAGTTTGTAAGCTGAACGAATAATATCCTCTTCAGTACAGTGACGGCTAATACATTTTAATCCTCTATCTTAGGAGAATCCCCTCTTCGTTTTAGAGTTAATGAAAGCTGTACCTAACCACCCCAATTCGAAAAACATTGCCTAATTTGAATAATATCGTCTGCAAAAACATGAATATAACAGAAAAACAGGCCATCAGATTCTAGTTTTATTTTTGTGTTACGATTACTAGATCTTTAATATGACCTGTAAAGAGAATGGATAAAAGTACTAAAGTGTATGTTTCACTTACTCTCATTTATCATTAGTCGCTTCATATAAATGCTATGGAAAGACAAATTAAGCAGCCATCGACAGCTAATTCTTTGGTGCATATGAAAATCTCATGTCTAAGGGTGATATTCTCCAAGTGACTTTGTAGATTTCGTAAAACTTCTTCATTAGCGATTTATTCTGCATATTACACCTCGGTATCCTCTTGAATATTATAGAAGCAAACTTTCTCGACATTAGAATGATACAAATGCATAGAGGACAATGAGGATGTGTAATAAGCAAAACAAATAGCTATGCAAGAGGTGTCACGAATCCCTCTATGCTTCTTACAGTAAACAAACAAGCTCAAAAGAATCCTATTTAAGAACAAAAAACTTTATTCAGCCAACTGAGCATAACGATAAAGCAGTTAGTGTGGCTGTGACGGTAGGAATGACCCTATTTTTATCGTCACTAACCTCTCTCCTCGTGACTGTTAAAGACATTCCAAACTAAACCTCATGACTAAGCTCCTATCCTAAGCTGTACAAAATCGTCTGGTTGTATTGGAATATATGAAAAAAAAAAAAGTCCTCTGGCTGCAGGTGTTAAGGGAAACCGTACAGTACAAGTATTTTCCACAACAGGTAAATTTGCAAAGGATTCCAACAATCACCTTAAAGTACTGTATATGCATCTTTAACTGTGTTCATTTTTCGCTCCATCCACCTTGCGTTAGACTCACCTTATAGCACATTAGACCCATCTGTACATTAGGCCCACCTTATAGCACATTAGACATATCTGCACATTAGACATGCCTTACAGCAGATCCACCGTAGAGCAGACCCACCTTTTATCAGACCCTCCTGACATCAGACCCAGTTCACAGCAGACCCTTCTGACAAGAGACCCAGTTTATAGCAGACCCACTTTACAAAAGACCAATTCCAAATTAGACTCTTATAGTAATTTAGACTCATCTCACATTACACCCACCTCACATTAGATCCGCCTTCATTTCACCTTTACTTGGTCCAGATTTTCGTCCCTCTGCTGGTAATTTCACATAGTTCAGTGGCGGAATAAGACCACACTACAGCTAAACGTATTTTTCATAGCACTTATTCGTGACCGCCATCATATTCTAGCACTGATATTCTAATACAACTAAGCGTTTAAGGTATAGTTATTTTAGGCAAGGTTACAGTAAAACAGTGCAGTACTCAGAACACCGCCTGCCCCTTCTCCCATACTACATAGTCTGTACAGCAGCCGCAGGGGAAAGGGTGGCCCCATCAAAGCCCATGCCATAGACAGTAGCCATTATATCAACAAGGGAAACTGATGTCGGAAGAACTTACAGTGTGGATCTGTTCAGTGTATTTACATCAGTTTGTATAAAGGAATGTTTATGTTTTTTCTGTATTCATTATTGCCGTGGCTCAGTGGGTTAGAGAGCTCCGCTCTGGCCGTAGGGTCGGAGGATCGAATCCACCCAAGGGTCATTGGTAGACATCAGGAAGGGCATCCGGTCATAAAATGCTACATGCTCCAATTCCAAAAAGGCCGACGCATGCAAGCATGTTGCAGCCTTCAAAAAACGAAACGAATGGGAAACACTAACTTCGTTCCTGGAGGTCTTACACTGAGTAGCTGTTTAGAGCATATACAATACACTAACTAGATGCAGGGAGAATTTACATTGTGCAACTGTTCTTGGTATTTACACTTTCAGTTTATATGATCTGTGGGGAAAATGATGAAGAGAGAATTCACACTGCGCAGCTGTTTAGAGTATATACAATAATTTACTTAACAAGCTGGGAAGTTTGATATCTGGACTACTTACACTGTGCAGTTGTTCTGAGTAGTTACATCAATTTACATGATCAAGGGGGAAGCTGACGCCGAGAGAACTCACACTGTGCAGCTGTTTAGAATATTTATACCAATTTTCATGGCCAAAAAGGATACACCTGATGCCGGGAGAACTGGCTGAACAATGGCTCACAAATTTAACATCATTTTATACGATCGATGGCTCAGTGACCAAATTTAACGCGGCAGGCTTATATAGAACTGTTTTCACATCTCTGGTACTAGAAAGATCGCCCATTCTTCTCAGCATCCCCACTGATGTACTTGTCGCTTTGTCTTACCTTCCTATCACGAAAGTTTTTGTTCTGTCAAGTCGCACTGGATTGTCCCAAACTTCCTGCCAACTTGGTACGAGTATTTTCTTTATAATCCAGAAACTCTTGTGAAGTACAGCCAGTTTTTGGACTCAAATTAGTTCTGATATATGCTTTAGCTACCTCAAGAGCTTTAATCTTCAAACGGAAACTACGTTCTCAAGAACCAAATGCACTCCACACTGAGGATACATTCTTGAGCTTCTCCAGATGCAGCCTCTGGTGCCTTGGTTCTCTGATCCTAATCAGAGGAAGCATGTTATTAGTTGTTTAGTATCTGTTTCAGTATGTCAAGTATAGTACCACAAAACCATTTTACCACCATAACAGCTTTCCACCATCACAATGTACTGTACATTGAAACATTAACATAACTAAAATCCAATTAATATATCAATTTAATACGTAGCATATTCAGAATAATAATAATAATAATAATAATAATAATAATAATAAAAATGAAGTGAGATCATACAAAAATCGTCAGAAAAACGTTATAGTTGACACCAACTAGGGAAAATACTGCACAAAGCGTGGGTGCAGTCTGCTCTCGACAGCTCATCTAAAAATGTACTTTGATAAACCAGTGTGCAGCGCAATCAAGACCGAAGGGAGTCAAAGCAAATTTGTCTTACGAACTCTGGTTTGTTGACTTGCTCCAATGCATTCCCCTCCGCTACAATATTGCCTCAAGATGTATCGCAAAGTTCCGACAACGACCACTGCACTGCTCGACGCTGTCACTGCATGCTATCACTCTCTCTCTCTCCCTCTCTTTCTCTCTCTCTCTCTCTCTCTCTCTTTCAGAATGCAGCAATACGAGATTTTATCCCTCATCTCTTTACCCCCCCAGTACTATGAGACTTTTTATTCTTACTGTCATCAGTTAATAATTATGATCAGTTTACGTGAGTGTCCAAGTGGTGAAAGGCATAATGAAGTCTATATCTAATTCTTCGGCTCGAAATTCTCCCCTATGGTGAGTAAAGTCGACTGGATGTAATAAGAAAACAACTGAAAATGGGCAACTGTGCTGGAAGAGTTAATGTATGGTGTTGCAGATCGTTCTCTACACACGGCCATCACATTACATTTCCTACACACAGATCATTACATTACAATTCGTACACACGGACCATCACATTACATTTCCTACACACAGGTCATTACATTACATTTCCTACACACGGACCATAACATTACATTTCCTACACACGGCCATTACATTACACTGCCTACATACCGACTATTACATTAGCTTTTCTCTCTACCCCTCTCTGCCTTCATAACATCCTGGCATAAGTTGGGTGGAAGAGAGAGATTGGTTAGAGCCTGAATTCATTTTTTTTCTCTCACACTTCGGGCTACACAGAACCCATCGTTAGAGAAAATAAAGAAACCAAGCTCTAACCAGCGTTTCCCTCTCACCCAACCTTTCTACTTGTCGCGAAGGATCATTTACATCCTGATATCAGCTGAAAGTGTCGTATGCTTGGACAAGGTTGACTTTTAAGTAAGCCCCGTTTTAAAATTGATGCCACTCAGTATTAGCCTGTAACATGGAAGCAGGAACTATGGGATAAGATTTCCATGTACTGTTTTTTTCCATCACGATTACTATTACTGAAAAACTGAGCGCAATTTAGCTGTATATAAGTTGCCAGGTCTGTGTTTTCTCCAGTGCTGTGGTGGTTTGTTTAGGGCAGAGTGACATGGAGGGGATTCGTTTGTGGCCACCCCTTCCGTGATAAAGGTGTGTGGCTGTAGACAGATAGACAGACAGATAAATAGACAGGCAGATAGATAGATAGAAAGATAAACACAAAAACAGATGCTTCCTGTAGCTACGACAGGCAAACCGAGGAGTAATCACAGTAAAATACGTAACAGCATTCACAGCAGCAAAAGGCTAAACATGCTCACGTAAGGCAAGAAACAGCGGCACAAGCGAGTGATGTTTCCCGCGCCGATTATCACAGGCGATACATTATTTTTTCCCTCATATACGTATCAAACATTTGCGTAATGAAGCCTTCCATCCAAGCGTATCCATTCCTATATTTTAAATCGGACGCCAGTAGTTCCATCGCACCTATCATTAATTAGTTTTTACATTATATTTTTCATTTTTCACACCTGGATGATTTCAAAAGGCACTGGCAATTTTGAATGAATTTTTGAAAACTAATTATAATGTTTTATGGTTATGTATGTGTAATTATGTTGCTTTTCTTTTTCTGACTGATGGGGTGTTTCTATCTATGGTGGGTTTCACTGGGGCCCTTTCTTCCTGACAGTCACACCACCACAGTACACCAACATTAACGCCACACGACAACGAACCACCATTAACCAATACCACCACACCACATCACACCACACAATACCGTCACACCACACCCATACCACACTACCACAGCACGCCATATCAAAACAACCTACACCACAACACACCACACCACATCATCACACAGCAGCGCTCCATACCACAAAACAGTAAACCATACCAAGCCACAGCACGCCACACCACACCACACCACCCACACCACTTCCACCACACCACCACATCAAACCACACCACGCCAGTCCATATCAAACTATGCCATCACCACCTTCACCACACCACCACATCGCACAACATCACATCACTATTACCACATCAACCGCACTACACCACCACAATTTCACCACAACAAACTACACTACATCACAAAGCACTACCATTTTCAACAACCAGACAACACCATGTACCCTACCCACCACACCACACCACACCACACCACAAACATACCACATCACACTTTACCACACCGCCACCACGCAGCACCACAAGGTCACCATACTTTCCCGGATAACCACACTACAACACACTACTAGAACAACTACCACCAAAACACCACACAACACAATAACACCACCATACCACACGACAAAACCTCCTCCAGCCATAACACCACACTATCCCTACCACCACCAAAACTCCTCCAAACACCACAACCCCACGTCAATAATCACATCCAACCCCCCCAAGTTGAAAAAAGTCTCCCGTAACCTTTAATAAAATTGCCTGGGGATCCTCCTCCTCTTCCTTCACTTCCTCTTACTCCTCCTCCTTCTCCTCTTACTGCTCCTCCTCTTTCTCCTCCTCCGCTTCATCATCAACATCATCATCATCATCATCATCAGCCTGAGTCAGTCCACTTCAGGATAATGGCGTCTTCCATCACTTTCCGCTCTGACCTGTTGACTGTTAGCCTGTTCCATCCAGTCACAGTGAACCTCTGACACTTACCTCACCATCTCGTCCTCTGTCTGCCTCTTCCTCTTACTCCATCTCCAGGCTGCCACTCAGTTACCCTGGTTTTCCGTAGCAAGAATCAGATTGCTATACTGTTTTTACGCTAACTTGGAGCAAAACTGCCATCTTTCCATGTTGAAATTTGAACTTTAGCAATAGATTAACATTTGAATACAGTGCTAGTCACGAAGAATGCTATGGAAAGGATGTAGAGCCGTAGCATTTTCTTTTCTCTCACTGAGCTAAAGGAAACAAGTCGCAGAGGGACGAAAATCTGGGCCAAAATAGAATGAAAAGCCACAGACAAACACTGACTGACGACTAATCTATTTTCTCTGGTTGGTCACAAGAATTAACTCATCACTGAACTAAACGCATTTAAGTATTTAGGTATTTCAGCCCCTTCCAACCGATAACGTATTTTCTATTTTATTTTTTCAAGTACCAAACAATTTATTCAAACTGAGGGAGATGTACAGAAAGGATTAATGGAGTTTACTTCTAACACCCTTAGTTCGAAAAATCTCCCCCAGACTGAGTAGAAATAGATGTGAGAATAGGTAACACGTCCTCGGATTGACTGGACAGATGAGGGTAGTTCTGGACAGCTTATATAATTCACAGCGACAAGTGGGTAAAATGTTATGGGGGAGAAATACAGGAAAGTGTGAAGTTCTTTGTTTTTCCAGCGTTCAGGATGACAGAGCCCATCATTAGTCTCTCTGAGGATTGGCTGTGTGGTCCGAGAGGTTAGATAAAGACTGTAATTTCTTTCTTGTGTTTCCTTTCCATCACTTTATCTCTGAAACAATATCATGAGCTGCGAGACACCCTAGCACTCTAAGGGTTAATTAAAATGCATCAAACCTAACCTAACCTAACCTAAAATAACCTAAACTAACCTGACCAAACCACAATTATCCCAACATAGCCACTTTCCTCTCTAGACAACTTAGCTGGGCCGAGAGAGATGCCAGAAGTCTTAGCTTCAATTAAAATGCATTAAACCTAACCTAACCAAGTCTAACCTAGCCAAAACTAATCCAACATAGCAACTTTACCTTCTAGAAAATTTAGCTGAACCGAGAGAGAGATCCTAGCAGTCTTAGCGTTAATTAAAATGCATTAAGCCGGGGCCCAGCGGGATACCTACGGGTCTTAAATAAAATCCAGGGAGTAAAAGCTGATAAGCCACATGGGATCAGACTCGAGTTAGCGCCGACACTGACTTGGCTTGCTCTCGGAAATGGGGTGGGGGAGTGAGGGAGAGGAGAGGGGAGGAGAGGGACGAGTGGGGAAAAGGGAGGGAAAAGAGGGGAGGAGAGAAGGAGAAGGATAGGGGAATGAGGGAGGGGGGGAAAGGTGGGAAGAGTGGTGAAAAGTGAGGGAAGAGGGGGAGGAGTGAGGGAAGGCGAAAGGGAGGGAAGAGTGGTGAAAAGTGAGGGAAGTGGGATAGGAGAGAAGGGAAGGGTAAGGGAGCAGGGAAGAGAGGGGAGGAGCAGATGAGATGGAAGAGTGGGGGTGGTGTGAGTGAAGAGAGGGGAAGCAAGAGTAATGGGGATTGAGGGATGTGGAGAAGAATGGGAAGTGGGGAGGGAGGAAGAAAGATGGACGGGAGAAAAAGGACTGAGGGATGATGGGGGAGGGAAGAGGAGAGAGGGAGGAGTGTTGGATAAGGGAAGAGGAAGGGAGAGGTGAGGGGATAAAAGAGGAGAAAGACGGAAGAGCTGGTGGGAAGAAGGAAAAACTGAGAGGAGGAGAGGAGCGAGAGAGGTAAGAGAGGGGAGAGGAGCGAGAGAGGTAAGAGAGGGGAGAGGAGCGACCTAGGGAAGAGGAGGGAAAAAAAGAACAGTGAAGGAAGAGGGGGTGGAGGGAAGGAAAACTCAAGGAGGGAGAGAGAAAGGGGATGGAAAGGTATGAGGAGAAAGGAAGGATGCGAAAGAGAAGAGGAAGAGAGTGGAGAGTGAGGTAGGAGAGGATTGGAGAAGAGTGGAGGGGAGAGAGGAAAGCAGGGAGCGGAGGAGTAGTGCAAGGGAAGAGAGGCTGAACACGGGGGAAGGAAGTCAAGGAAAAGCTGAATGAGAAAGCTAGAGGAAGTTGGGGGAAAGAGGAAAAGAATAAAGAAAGAGGGGTTGGAGATGAACGAAAAGAGGGGGAGGGAGGAGAGGGGTGAGGAAAGAGGGAGGAAAGGAAGCGAGGAGGGATGGAAGAGAGAGAAAGGCGGAAGAGGAACAAGGGAAAAGGGGGAGGGGGTGAGAGAGGAGCGAAGGATAAGCTGCACGGGGGAAGGGTAGGGGGAAAGGGGACGAGGGGAGCTGAGGCAGAGGAAGGAGGGAAAGGGGGGCTTGGGTTTGTATCTGCTGCCTCCCAGTGTTCAGAGACTCAGTGAGGAGCGGTCCGGACTCAGGTCAGTTAAGCCTTAGTAATATGGGATTTGTGGAGTTGGGCCGGGGCTGATGAGAGACGAGATTGAAAGTATTTTTGGAAACTCTACAACTCCAGGCAGAGTTGAGAGGAAAGTTATGAGCAGTGTCAAGCTTTGGAAGTTGGAGAGAGGTGGCACGTAGCGGATTACATATGTCTGGATTATTTCCCTGTAGCTGTAGGTAATTATTTATTTACCAGGTAGAGTTTCCTTTAATCTCAAGACAACTCTGGTACTGTATTCCAGTTAACGCCAGAAGATTATATTCATCTGAGAGTGAGGCAGAGGAGCCGGAGAGACATATCCCATCACTATTAACCCTCTCATGGTCGGGGCAGCTTCAGATTATTTTTTTCAGCTAACGCCAGACGATTTTATTGCGCTGAGTGAGTCATGCGGGCCTAAAGGAAATGACAGTAAGACTAATAACGAATGCAATCAACGGCCAAAATAAAGCATTTATTAGGAGAGAATGTGACAAAATAAACTATGTTTTTATGCAGGGTAGAGAGAGGAAGCAGGCTGAGCACAAACGCGAGCTGAGGTGTTTGGGAAAGTTGATAGCTTAAATATCTGGGAACTGTATTGTTTAAACATGACAAAAAGGAGTGAAGGTTAAGAAGAGATCTTTTCAGGGGAGAGGGGCACCTAGAGAATCTGTCAACATTTTGAAGGATAAGATGGTTGGCATGGAGGTGGACGTGTATTACCTGCCGACTCTTGCATGAGACAAGCCCAGGCAGTGAGTAACAAAATTTTTAGATTACAGGCTTGAGAAATTACCTTTTTCAGAATAGCTTCAGACATATTAGCATATGAAGAGAGATGAAATCAGTATTAGAAATTTATGAGTATTTGGAACAGTATAAAGGAGATAGGAATGGGATATGAAATTTCTGAATGGATAAAAAGGAATACATTAAAGTGATCCTTGGCATATTAACAAAATGAATAGTGACGATGCCATAAGAAGCCGTTGTAAGTGAGACTAAGGTTAAAAATGGAACAGAGAGACCAAAAGTGGTATGAAAGAAGAAGGTGAAGCAAGGCACTGGAGAGAGAAGGAAGAGGAAGAGAAGTCTGGGAGAGTGAGAGAGCTATGTGAGGGCAAAGTAGCTCGGGGACAGTTCTGCAATGGTTATCCCCTGCTGGAAGGTTCCCGGGAAGAAGCAAGGAGCTGGAGAAAATGATAAGATGATGATAACTTTCCCTTAAAAAAAGAAAGATAGTAATCATGCCCGTGCCTATCTTCTCGGTGGCGGAGACGACCCGGCCAGCCCTCCTCTTGCCCTTGCTGACGCGGCAGTAACACCGCCCCAAAATATTGAGGCCGAACATTTTTCAGTGCGGGGTGGGGATGGAGGGCCGGCCATTGAGCCAAGCGGAGCCGTGAGTTATGCTCGGGAGGGACTTTAGCGGCCAAATGTTTGTATTTAATCCTCTTTTAGCGGCCAGACGTTTGTATTTAATCCTTCCTCTATTTTTGAAAACGTTGGAAAAAAAGAACGGTAGACTTTTGCCAGCGGGAGGGGTGACCAGTACAAAATTCGTAAAAAAATGATGAAAGGAGGAAAAGGTGGAAGTTTATGTGGAAAGTGAAGGGGATGGTGATGAAAGTAGAAAGAGGAGAAAGAGAGGAGGAAAATAATTGAAAGTGAGGAAAATAATGATGAAAGATGGATGGTAGAGAAGTGAAAGTGGGAAGTGAAGAATGTAATGATGAAAAGAGGCAGAGAGGGAAGTATTACGTGAGGTGAAGGAACGATGATAAAATGAAAAAGTAGGAAGGGACTGAAGAATGCGTGTATAAAGTGAAGGATGAAGGGAAGGAGGAGAAAGAGAGGGAAGAAACAGAGGA
>JAGKTI010008615.1:0-33116 GCA_018397915.1 Birgus latro
AAATATATGTGGGTGCATGGGTTGGGCAGTAGAGGAAATATACACATCGATGACAGGCGTTAAATATGGAAATCCACTATTAGAGAGTAAAGGACTAGGCTTGTACGGTTATACAGAGAGAAGGGACATGCAGAGGGTAGCAATGACTGTTGTGGCCCCCCGGCTCATTTGTATGGCATTATGGTGGACTGTAGGCTAAAGTTGTTGTTTTCCAACAGTCCACTACCATCCTTTTCAGGGACATGGAGTGGAGAGGTGTCTGTAAAACTTAGCAGGTTATATTGGTTCCATTGCATAAAGGTATCCCTCTCCAGTACCTACAGTGATGAAAAGAGTATATGTGAGTAAATCTGAAAGTAAAAGGAGACAAAAAGCCAAGATTCGAGTCAGACACGATTAATGAATGTGATAGTAAGATATGAAAGGTGAGTAAGCAAAAGAACTGACAATGGACAGAAATGGGTGAATGAAGTATGGATATAACTATGATAAGGACAGCACCCCTGACATGATACTATCACTGAACAATTTATATTCCATTAGCCCACTCTACATGACTTTTATCCTTATGAGATTTTTCAAATTGGAGGGTTCAATACAGCCCTGAGTAACTGCCCTACTGCAGTTCCCCCCCCCCCATTAATTAATATGTGGTAGGTGGGGGCACTCACCACCCACTCACTCTACGTAATGCTGCTTTGGGTGTCTGCCCTTTTCTCTCTTCCATCCTTCCTCCTCTGTCTTTTTTCTGTCATTCTTTCGTCTTTCCTCTGCCTGCCTATGGGTGACTTTACACTCCCTCTTCTGCCTTCCCTCCTTCATTCTTTCCTCTTCCTTCTACCTATGGCTGGCTCAACACTGAGTGACAAGCCAAATGGTTTCCTGTACACCAGGAAACCATTTACTACATTGGGTGGTAACCACATAACCAGATTATGATGCCTGGTGGTTTAGTGGGTAATTAAGGTGCTCCAATTGGATTGAGTCTGTGTAGGTTTATATTCAAAGGGTGGTTGGGGTTTATTGCTCACATAATGCCACTCAGGGATGAGTGAGGCTGGTCACTCTCATCTTAAATGTCAGGACCAACTTGCCTAGCCCCAGGTACCTACCCTCCTTATGGGGCGATATAGGACTGGATGATGGATGGATGAAATGGAATGAATGACGGATGGATGGATGGAATAAATAAAGCTGTTGGAAAGATAAATACACAATATAAGTCACCACTGCGAGTTAAGTACAGTACAGTCTGATTTGGTTTATGTCATCATAGTAAGGGTTAAGCACAGTCTGATTTGGCTTAATACCCACGTACAGTATGGTATCTTCTTTTTCATCTTATTCTTCCTACTTCCAGATATTGAATGATGTTATAAACAATCTGCCTTAACCCCTACAGTACAATGAAATTTATATTAAATTTTTGCAACTGACTTCCAGCTCAGAAAAGACCCATAAAAGTACAGGGGTTGAAAGTACAACAGATTAAGATTTAACTAACTTTAGATTGTCATTTTGGCTTTGGATATAACTATTACCACATAAATGGAACTGGAAACCGCAAGTAATGAAAAGTCACTTATGATCTACAAACTACAAGTCGCTCACTGTATGTATTCACCCATACTTTTAATACCTAAATGACAAGGTATCTGAAGCAGATGTCTGTTACTATCTACTGTATCTGTCTATTGCCAGACGCCTTAATTCCGTACGGGGTGGCCACAAACAAATCGCCTCCATGTCGCTCTGTCCCCTGCCATTTCACTGCCCTGCTTCCAGCTCACACCCCCCTCTCTCTTATTTTTCTCCACTCCATCCCTCCATCTCATCCTCAGCCTCCTCCTCCCTCTCCGCCCCCTCCACCTCACTCACATACACTCTCCTCATCAGTCTCTCACTCTCCGTCCCCTCCACATGCCCAAACTACCTTAATGTGTTTCTCCTAATGCTTCCTATCACATCCACATCCACACCACAACGCTCCTTCACTTCCTCATTTGTCAGTCTGTCTCTCCATGTGACTCCACATGCTCCTCTCAAATAACTCATTTCCACTACTCCCACTCTTGACTTCTGTCCCTCCAACAGGGTCCAAGCTTCACTTCCACATGTTAGAGTTGGTATCACAATACTATCATGTAGCAGCTTTTTCACTTCCATGCTCACTTTCCTGTTTCTTATCACTGCTTTCAAGGAACCAGCAACCTTTTTTCCCTGCTGCACCATTTCAAGCACTTCACCTTCCAGACTACCATCCTTACTCATCACACAACCCAAGTACTTAAATGCACTCACAGTCTCCATATCCTTCCCATCCAATCTCACTGTACATTCACTGGCTTCACTTCTCTCGAAGACCACCACTTTACTCTTCCCTACATTCACCTTTAGATTCCGTTTCTTACGCACTCTCCCAAACACATCTACCAAGCCTTGCAGCTCCCCTTCGTCTTCACTCAACAACACAGTATCATCTGCAAACAACAGTACAGGGAGTTTCCAAACACTGCCCTCTCTCACTAGGGCCACTCCAACATCCACTGCCCGACCCTGTATCTCTTTTATAACCCCATCCATATACAGATTGAACAACCATGGAGACATGACACATCCTTGCTTCAATCCAACCTTCAAACAGAAAAATTCACTCAGTTTGCCATCCACACGCACTGCAGCCTTAGCACCCTCATACATACTCTTCACGGCCTTCAGCAACTTCCCATCTACTCCATAAATTCTTAATACTTTCCACAATCCTTGTCTATCCACCTTGTCACATGCTTTCTCCAGATCCAAGAAGGCTGCATACAACTTCTTTCCCTTCTCTAGAAACTTTACCACTAAAGATCTAAGAATGAATATCTTATCTACACAACCTCTTCCCTTCCTAAAACCACTCTGTTCTGCTCCAATGAATTCCTCTGTTATTTCCCTAACTCTGTCAATAAGTATCCTACCATATACTTTTCCTATTACACTAAGAAGGCAAATGCCCCTATGATTACCACACACTTCTTTTTCCCATTTTCCTTTGTAACGGGCAATAATTATACCTGACTTCCAATCCTCTGGGACTCTACCTTTCTCCCCGGCCAATCTGCACACCTTCCACATCCATTCTACTACTATCTCCCCCCCCATGCTTCAGCATTTCACCACACACTCCATCAATTCCTGGGGCTTTCCCCATTTTGACTTTCTTCACTGCTTCCACCATTTCCATTCTACCGATTTCTTCCTCTCTTCTCATAGCTCTCCTTCTCCCAGCCATTCCCCAGCCACTTATACCTGCATTACTTTCATTCTCTATGTTCAACAATTCATTAAAGTGTTCTCTCCATCTGTTCACTTTTTCTTCCCTCTTAGTAATCTACCATTTTTATCTTTCACACCCCAACTACCTTCGTTGGCACCGTCTAACTCATACCTCTTTCCAGAACAATTTCTTACATTCCCTCCACTTTACACTCAAATTCCTTCCAAATTCCTCATCCACTCTCTTCTTACTAATCTTTTCACCTCTCACCTCCTCTCCACATATAACTCTCTCTTCCGTCTCTCAATTTCTTTGACGCCCCTGTTCCTCATCCACTTATTATAAGCTTTCTTCTTTTGTGCCACAGCCTCTCCCACCTTTTCAGTCCACCATGCTGTTCCCTGAACCCCCTTTCATCTTCTCTTCACCCCACACACCACCTCACATGCTGCACAGATTACTTCTGTGAATATCTTGCACACACCTTCCACATCCCCCATCTGCTCCAATCTATATTTACCTAATCGCTCCTCCACTTCCCTTTTATATTCTGCCTTTAATCTATGTCTGTTACAAACTAAAATATAATGCCCAGGAACTGCTATTTTAGTGAGTAGTGCCAAGGAACTAATATTTTGGCTATTATACATTAACTCTGAACAGTACAGCACTAGCCAAATGAGGGGAACCACATTAACCCTTTCAGTCTGATGGCATTTTTTCTTATTTAATTCTTCCTACTGGCAAATACTGTACAGTACAATCCCAGTTAACTGGGAAGCTTGGAGAATTTACCTTCCTGGCGACTGATTTTTATCAGATATCTGATAAAAAAGTCACTGCATGGCAGTATTGTGATACCAACTCTAACATATGGAGATGAAGCTTGGACCTTGTTGGAAGACACAGACAAGAGTGACAGCAGTAGAAATGAGTTATATGACAGGAGCATGTGGAGTTACATGGAGAGACAGACTTATAAATGAGGAAGTAAAGGAGCACAGTGGTGTGGATGTGGATGTGATAAAAAGCATTAGGAGAAATACATGGAGGTGGTTTGGCCATGTAGAGGGGATGGAGAGCGAGTGACTAATGAGTGAGATCCGGAGGAGGTGGAGGGGGGAGCGGGAGACCAAGGATGTGATGGAAGGATGGAGTGGAGAGATATATGAGAGAGGAAGGTGTGAGCTGGGAGCAAGGCAGTGAAGTGGCACTGGACAGGGCGAGATGGAGGCGATTTGTTTATGGGCACCCCTTACGGGATAGACAGACAGATGATAAATACTCTTATACTGTACGAAGACAGATGATAAATACTCTTATACTGTACGAAGACAGATGATAAATACTCTTACACTGTACGAGTGGGAGCACAGTGGCTCAGAGGTAGAGCATCGAGTTTGAGCCGAGCCCGGGACTGCCGTGCTGCCGTGCCGGGAGGGGTAGCGCCCTCCTGTTACCTAGCGGGGCTATATGATCTCGTTGTAAGGTCTAGCTCGGGGGATTCTTTAATCCCTTTTTTTTACACTGTACGATCGCCCAAAGATGGGATGACCTGATTCCCAGTACCTTTCGCTCAGAAAGTGGTATCTGGCAACCATGTTATATTTTCTATATTGCACACTGGAAAGAGCAGTATTTGGGTAAACAACACGAAAAAGTAATATATTAGTGTTTTTACCGTGTATATCTCGCATTACGGAAGAGGAAACCACAATAAACTAAAGTTGAAGCTTAGCAGTACGAAAGACAGTGAAACATGCTCCCTATCGCTCAACGATTTCAGGGTTAAAATGCGGAGAAACTCTCGTAATCCTTATTTTCCATTCAAAATCAACAATACTGAAGGAAGTATGAGGCATTTAGAATACAAAGGGCGAACTCAACAATAATAATAAAAAATCATTGATGTATTTTTTTTTGCTTTGTTTCCTTCCAATTGATACAGAATGTCCAGAGGAACATTTTGGTGTATGATATGTTATACCAAACCCTCACATATGCTTTGATACACTTACAAAAACTTTAAATGCATTTTTCTCAAAACTTACTTTTGTTGAGTTCGCCCTTTGTATTCTAAAGGCCTCATATGTCCCATACAACAAAACCTGCAGATAATCATAATGTCGAGATAATTAGTGCCATCAAATCAGAAAAATAAACATCTAAAGATATATTATTATCCACATTTAATTCTCTATGGATGATATTCATGCGGGTAAATCCGTAAGTGCTGAAAGCAAGATGGATCGTCAACAAGAAACTACAGCCTATCGGTGCAAGCAGATTACTGCTCTTTATTTAACAAATATTCCAGTAAGACAGATATACTGGCACCTTGACAGTTAACAGATAGATAAGCGATATAGAGAGGTAGAACATAGAAAATTTGCTACTGGAGCCCCTCGTAGCACAAGACCAAGACAGACGGACTAATATATGTGCCCAAGAACAACCACTTGTGTTGCTATCAAGAATCAAATTAATCTGCCGGCATTCAGTGACGTTTGTGAAACCGGTGCATTCATAAGTGGAAAAATGGTCATTTTTTTCACATGAAATTCCAACATGTTATAAAACATGTAGGGCAGTTGCATGGAAGAACTGAAGAGGGAGAGGTTGATAGTCAAAAGCATGAATGCAGCAATGAAGATAAATGAAACCAAAAAGAATTATATTAAAAATAAGGGGGAGGGGGGAACCGTGACAAAGGTCGAGACATCCTCCCCCTCTCCTGGCATGGTAATGACTGACGGAAAGCCTGCCGTGCACTGTTGCCAAAGGAAAAATTATCGAAATCCGCTAAATTAGTCTCAGATGCAGTAAAAATCCTCCAGACTGAGGGAAATTAACGAAAAAAAAAAGTGGGCAAGACTAAAAAAAAAAAAAAAAAAAGAAAGAAAAGAAAAAAAAAGGCAAGACCTGGAAAAAAAAAAAAAAAGCCAGAGAAATGTAACAATTTTATACCAGCTAGCATCCTATCTGTATTCATTAAGCACTTACCATTCTTACCAATAAGTGGTAGTGAAATGGCAGGGGACAGAGTGACATGGAGGCGATTTGTTTGTGGCCACCCCGTTCGGGATTGAGGCGTCTGGCAATAGATAGATAGATAGATAGACTGCTTTTGAAATCTCTAAATTTAGCGGGAAAATCGCTTCATTGGTAACTGCTGGCATGAGTTGTGAAAATGTGCCAGATGTCACTATTTTATTTTTTGATTGATCTATTAAAAAAAAAAAAAAAATGCTAAACTTAACTAGTATTTTTGCAAGATTATTTTTTTATACACCATAAATAATGTTTGCAGGGCAGGCAAAGACTGATTCCGTCTCCTAAATGAACGTTGCCCGACCCAGGGAGTTTTGTCTGAAACTTAATGAAAGCGAGTCATCACTTCTTTGGGTGATTGTACATGGGCTATATCATTGCAGTATATACAATACTTGTATCCAGGGCCACACTAACATTTCTCTATTTGAAACAGCCTCTTTAAACACCCCATAGATGGAACACATGATTTCAAGGCTTGCAGTAGTGTAAAATGCAAATGAAAAGTAATTTTGTTAAATATTATTATTTTATCCCTCAAACACAGAAAAATAAACTAAAGAAATAAATCTTGAGCATTTATTGATAAACTGATAACTTGGGAAGAAGTGCTGTACAGTAGAATTATCATGACTCCCTTGCTCACAGTTGTGTATACAACCACGGCCCACCCATTTATTAAGTTCCTGGATAATTCGCCATCAAAACACAGACGATTCCCTGTCAAAACAATTCACACTCTGGATGATTCCCTGTCATTCTGCAGATATATCTAATATAAATCAATGAATACCATAACCATTAATTTTCTCGGGGAAGTATCAATGCCCATTCAATATCGTTATGACCGTTGTCACACCACTCAACTGTTCTGCAAATAATACAATAAATATGTAGGAACTGCAAGCACAGTAAATTTGGCAAAGTAAATGCTTCATTTCTATCAGCTACAATTTATCTTTCCTGCCAATGCAAACGCATTCTAAGATGATATCATCTTAGAATACATTTGCACTGGCAGAAAAGATAAACTCTAGCTGATAGAAATGAAGCACTTATTTTGTCTGATAAAATTACGGTGCCTGCAATTCCTATTTATTTATTGTTCTATCTGCAAAACAGTTGAGTGGTGAGTGACAGGGGGAATGACAGCGGTCAGGTGAGAAATAAATGGGTGGGCTGCAGTTGTATACACAACTGTGGGCATGGAAGTTGCGATAATTCTACTGTGCAACACTTCTTTCCAAATCCTCAGTTCACCAATAAATGCTCAAGATTTATTTATATAGTTAAATTTTGTTATCAGCATCTTATAATGTTCGTCATTTTCAAGACTGTTGCATGTGTTCAACTTCTGTTTCAAGATGAGCACACTGTACATGGTCTCCCCATAAAGTATCTGACCTCAAGCGAGTAGCTAACCTGTTGAGCCAAGACACTAATTCCTCCACAAAGTAGGCCCCCTCCAACTTGACACACAAAGCCCAGTGTTCTTTCCACTGCCTGAAACATTTTTCAAAGTCAGTTTTCAGTATCTCCTGCAGGTGCTTCATCACATTCACCTTGATCTCTTCTCTCAAATAAACGTTGCTCAAGATATGTTGGAATGTTAAAACTGCGATGCAGGCTTTCTGAAGACTGATATCACTGGAGATGAGGCTTGGGTGTGTGGGTATGACCCAGAAACCAAAGCACAGTTGTCCCAGTGGAAACGTGCAGGGTCACCTTGGCCAAATATGGTATGACAGGTCCGCAGGAAAGTGAAATGCACTTGCATGATGACAGTTTTTTCCCCCACCTACTGTGGTGTTGTACATGGTGAATACACACCAGGTCAGACCGATAAGAAACATTACTACCTCGACGTTATCCATCGTCTTCATGACGTAGTTCGGCAGAAGAGACCAGACCTTTGGAAAGCATTGTTAGCTGCACCATGACAACACTCCAGTCCGTTCTCCTCAACTGATTCAGGAATTTTTGGTCACGCACAACATCCCACAGGTCAAGCAAACTCCCTACTCACCAGACATGGCTTCATGTGACTTCTGGTTATTCCCCAAGCTCAAAACTCCGCTGAAGGGCTCCCGACTTCAGACGAGAGAAGAGATTATGATGAATGTGATGAAGCACCTGCAGGTGATACTGAAAACTGACTTTGAAAAACGTTTCAGGCAGTGGAATGAATGTTGGGCTGTGTGTGTGTCAAGTCAGAAGGGGTCTAATTTGAGGGGGATTAGTATCCTAGCTCAACATTTAAATGTGGAGAGGATGGGGGATGATAATTGGGTAAAGAGGGTGAGGGGTGTTAATACTGGGGGAGGGGTTGGGAGGGGTAGACCAAGAAAGACATGGGACGAGGTCATTAAGTGTGACTTAAGGGTTAAGGGACTGAACAGGGAGGCTGCCAGGGATCGAGAAGCGTGGAGAGCCGCCATTAGGTGACCAATGCCGACGCATGCAAGCATGTTAGAGCCTTCAAGAACTAAACGAAACCTTTATTTTTTTTAAAGCCTACAGTCAGATACTTTCTGAACAGACCTCACACTTAAGACTAGTTTGCACTTTAGGCATCATGGAGTGTACAAATCACTATCACGACATGACAAGAGTGAGAATGCCTGTTTACTGACTGGCGATGGTAAACTGACTGGTGATTTGTGGAGGAATGTAGGATTATTAAATTAGAGGAGGGGAGAAGAGGAGGGAGGTGGGCTGGGAAGGGAATTAACTAGGAAACAACCTTGACTGAAAATGGCTTCACATCGCCCGACTTCACCCAGTCTAACGTGACACGTGACTATCCCGTGCAGGGGTGGGCATTCAAAGAATCATTTATTCATTCATTCATCATTTAATCTTTTCAAAGAGTCACACAATTATATTCTTACTCATATATTTGCCAGTCCATGAATTTTCCACGTTGTCTGATAATTACAGTTGTCTGGACATCGAATAACTGGGATTCTACTGTAATTCTACTCAACTTTGGAAGGCTCTGTACTTGTTCAGGGGTTAGTAACTATAATTAACCCTTCCAGTTAAAATGGTCTCTCACTATTTATATAAAAAAAAAAGTATAAATTTAAAACTGATGTCATCTGACTGCTGGGTTTAACAAAGTTTTAGAGGTACAGTACCTCAATCCATTTCAGTCCGAGAAGTAACTTATACTTCAATCCATTATAACATGAGAACTCTATCTACAGTAATATACTTTAATTCCTAGAAAGGGGTAGGTATAAACAGACCACCCCACATCACCCCCCATGTTTATTATGCTGCCCTCCGTCCATCTCACACTGCTCTCATTCCTATATATCTCTACCTTCCACCTCATCTTTAGTCTCTCTATCTCCCTCCACTCACATGGTCAATAAAGTAGCATCCAGGCTCAATTGTCAGCACCATGCCCTCCTCCAAGGTGCGGGCTGTGCGGAGGGATCTGAAGCCAGCCTGCGTTGGGCGGGATGGGTTGCCCTCCAGGTAACCTCCCACATCATGGACATCCAGACCAAGTAAATGGCCCAGACCATGTGGCTGGAATACTGCACCTAAATTCACCTGAAACAGATGAGTACAGGGGCTGACATCTTTAGTGAAGAGAGAAAAGTAACAAGAGAACACCAATATATTTACATGTGTTTGATCCCTGTCTACAGCATGAAATCTTACCAGTGGCCTAGATTTATTAACATAATGTCAGAAAGTCTGGTGAAGAGGGGAACTCCACTTCAGCACTTTCCTATCTGTATTCATCAAGCACTTACCATTCTTACCAATAAGTGGTAACTTATTACTGGTTCCCAACCATGGTAAGGAAATGGTAAAGCTGATGCAAAATATTTAAGTACTCACTATTAACACTGCAAATCTTTTCTCTGGGAGTTGAAACTGCAATAATATATTTCATTCATCATTCACTCATCATCCAATCCTACGTTGCCCCATGAGGAGCATAGGAGCGGGGAGCTAAGCAAGTTGGTCTTGACATTTAAGGTGAGAGTGACCAGCCTTACTCATCCCCGTGTGGCATTACATGAGCAATAAACCCAAACCACCTCTTGGATATCAACCTTCACCGGCTCAATCCAACTGGAGCATTGTAATTACCCACTAAACCACCAGGCGCCAAAATCTGGTAATACGGTTACCTTCCAGTATAGTAAATGGTTTCCTGGTGTACATGAAACCATTTGGCTTGTCACTCAGCGTAGAGTCCCCCATAGGCAGAAAGAAGAGGAAAGAATGAAGGAAAGAAAGATGGAAGAGGGACTGTAAAGTCACCTGTAAGCAGAAGGATGAGGAAAGAATGAAGGAAAATGACAGAAGAGGATGGAAGGAATGAAGGATGGAGGAGAGGAAGGGGCAGACACCCGAGAGCAGCACTACATCGAGTGAGTGGATGGTGAGCACCTCCACCTACCACTACAGCATTTTATTTACCCTAAAAGTACCCCGTACTAGTCAGATTTGAGCCCCACACCTCCGGTATTATGGTATTTTCACACATTCGATCTCGACTCAGTGTGATGAGAGACTACAGTAACTTTGTGTAAATGTCTCATTACCTACAGACAACACATTCACTTCCATCCATCACTGAATCCTATGTTGCCCCATGAGGAGCGTAGAAGCCCGGGGCTAGGCAAGTTGGTCCTGACATTTAAGATGAGAATGACCAGCCTCACTCATCCCTGAGTGGCATTATGTGAGCAATAAACCTCAACCACCCCTTGTATTATAAACCTTCACTGGCTCAATCCAACTGGAGCACCATAATTACCTACTAAACCACCAGGTGCCAAAATTTGGTACTATGGTTACCACCCAGCATAGTAAATGGTTTCCTGGTGTACAGGAATCCATTTGGCTTGTCACTCAGTGTAGAGTCACCCACAGGCAGAAGGATGAGGAAAGAATGAAGAAAAACTAGACAGAAGATGGAGCGTAAAGTCATCAGTAGGCAGAAGAAAGAGGAATGAATGAATGAAAGAAAGAAGAGAATTGAACGAAAGAAGAACAGAGGAGAAGAAAGGGCAGACACCCAAGAGCAGCACTACATCGAGTGAGTGGATGGTGAGTGCCCCCACCTACTACTAACCCGAAAAAATATTCTTAAACAAACATGCTCCTGACCACTACTTCGCTGCCATCACTCTAACCTCTGAATACCTCCACAATAATAATAATAATAAAATAAATGTAGCACTTGTATATACACACTAAACAAACAAATTAAAATGTTTTACGACTGAAGTTCAATATGGCGAGGTTGCTGGGAACAAGACATAAAATGGTACAGCTGTCTCTACCCTCTTCTCTCAAGAACAATTACTCCCTCACTAACAGTGCCCTTTGCCTCGCAGCATCAAAAATTTACAAGCTAAAAACAGCCATTCACCTCAAAACATATCAGATATTGTGAAAACATTTAAACATCCATTGTTATGGTTTCGTAACACTGATGTCTCCTAGTCGTTTTACCATTGTATGGTAAGTGACAGCTCTAAGGATAGTGCAAGAGAAATGCAGCCTCATTTTCAAATATCAGAACATAATTCTGCACTGGAAATGCCAATGTGAATATCAGACAGGAAGCTAGATAAATAAAATTATAGACAGATAGCTACCGAGAGATTCATTCTACCACCCGACTGCCCAAAGTATAATACTTCTCATTAAATGTTATATCAAAATCCTACGTCACTACCTCCATTTTCTACCAGTTTCAGCCAAAAGGCTAAGTAAGTGAGGGAAAGCCTTCTTTCTCATCTTGTTTTTTTCTAACACTTTAGTCAAAGAAGCTGGCAAACATGAGCTAACCAGCCTACTGCAATTATTCTCCTAATATTGCTAATGCAAACGTTTTTATTGAGTACAAGCGACTGGTGAAACTTTTCAAGGTAGGGGCATTTGATTCAGCTCACACTAAACCCTCCCGTGCACCGTGTAAACTGAATTGGATAAAACCATTTGGCAAGCAAGAATAAAGAACCCTATAAAATACATTACTGGGTTGGAGGGCTATGATAAGCAGCTTATCACCACACCCCTACCTGGACGCCTCCCACTCTACACTCACACCCACACATACAAGCTTTGGGCTGCATTCACTTTTGCCAATTATGATAGCTTTGCTAGAGCAGCAATAAGGCAGACGGTGAACAGGATAAATTACTCAGATCAGCAGTGATGCAGAGAGGGTGAACGGGATTGACTGCTCGTCGCTGTGTCAGCTGTGAATACAACAAAAATGGCGGATGCTACTATGAATGCCAATCTGGCACTGCTAATTTCAAATACTGTATTAATTATCTATTATCTACTAAGTAAATTTTATCCCATTTTCATAACATAATACTGTAAGTGGCTGATCCCTGATTGGCTTAAACACTGCAAATGTATATCAGTCATGGCTGAAAAACACAGTGCAGCTGTAACTTCAGGCAGTACTGTTTAATGTTACAATTGTTTTTCCTGTTTTTCTCTATCAGTAATATAATACTGTTTCCTTGTACAATAATCTTCTCGAATTAAACAAAATACCAGTGAGAGAGACCATCCTAACAAGGGCGATTGAATTTCCACATGGGTCAGACATCTTTTATAATGACTCAGCAGTCTCACTAGCCAACCTCTCCAATATAATTGCCTTGCTGGTTAGTGAGTGGATGGCAAGTGAAGTGATCATGATTGCTTTTCAGCAGGTTGACCGGCAGTTCACCAGTGATCATGCTAACTTCTGACTGGGTGAACGCTAGGGGTTAAACTGCTAAAATGCTGTGAGCTGTAATTTCTGGCAGTATGGTTTATTGTTGTAGCTGTTTTTCCCATTTTCACTAACAGTTATATAAGACTGTTTCCTTCTATGATATTCTTGTCTCCAATGAAACAAAATATCAGTAAGAGAAGCCAGCCTAACAAGGATTATTGAATTCCCATATGGGAGAGACATCTATTATAATGACTCTGCAGTCATGCTAGCCAACATCGCCAATACTAGTTAGTGAGTAGATGGCAAGTGAAGCGATCATGATTGCCTTTCAGACGGTTAGCAGGCAGTTCACCAGTGATCATGCTAACTTTCGACTGGGTGAACGCTAGGTGCTAAACTGCTAAAATGCTGTACTTTCAGGCAGTATTGTTTAATGTTGCAACTGTTTTCCCCATTTTTCATTAACAGTAATATAAGGCTGTTTTTTTTTTCAATGTTATTCTTGTCTTGAATGAAACAAAATATCAGTTAAAGAAGTCAGCCTAACAAGGGCTACTAAATTTCCATATGGGACAGATGTCTGTTACAATGACCCAGCAGTCATCCAAGCCAACATCTCCAATATGATTCCCTTACTAGTTAGTGAGTGGATGGCAAGCAAAGTGACCATGACTACATTTCAGAAGGTTAGCAGGGAGTTCAACAGTTATCATGTTAGCCTGCTAGAGTAGGGTGTATGCTAATACTAAATTGCTTCTAGGGATCTAGACTGTCATATGGCCGGCTGTAAACAAACATTGTGTTCTGTTCTTGAACTTGGGTGTTTCTAACTGTAAAATCTGAGTACTGTATATACAGGAGTGAATGTAATTTTTCACACTAAATCAAAGGTCTTTATACTCTAGAAAATACTTATGACTCCAAGCAGTAAGATGATCAGCTGTATAAGAGATTCTTCTAAATGGAGCAAAGCGAACCTGTCTAGTCTGGCCTCCAGGACGCATGGGGATATTTGAAAGTAACTTTGAGACAAAAAAGTGTGTCTTATACCCTGCAAAATACAGTATGTGTGTGTGATGATAGAATGAGAAGGTCTGTAATGGATGCAAGAGCATACGGAGGTTGGGGAAGTGGACTTTCTGACCACAACTTAGTGGTGGTGAAAGTCAAGGATCAAGTGCTATAAAGGAATAAAAGGAAGGAAGGACAGGAGGAAGTAGTCCATACAAGGAGGACAGAGAGGTTGCAAGAAGATGGAAATAAGGCTCAATATATGACAGAAGTGAAGTAGAGATTGGGTAAATATGATTTGGAGGTGGAAGGTGTGTGTGAAATATTCACAACACAGTGGACTTTCTGACCACAACTAAGTGGTGGTGAAAGTCAAGGATCAAGTGCTATGGAGGAATAAAAGGAAGGAAGGACAGGAGGAAGCAGTCCATACAAGGAGGACAGAAAGGTTGCAAGAGGATGGAAATAAGGCTCAATATACGACAGAAATGAAGTAGTGATTGGGTAAATATGATTTGGAGGTGGAAGGTGTGTGCGAAATATTCACAACACTGTGTAGCATGTGAGGTGGTGTGTGGGGTGAAGAGAAGACGTAACAGCATGCAAGGAACAGCGTGGTGGAACAAAGAGGTGAGACATGCTGTGGTGCAAAAGAAACATATAATGAGTGGATGGGAAGCAGAGGCATGGAGGAAGCTGAGAGATGGAACAGAGAATTGTAAGAAGAGAGGAAGAGAGAGGGGAAAAGATTATTAAGAGAGAGAAAGAAGAGAGTGGATGAGGAATTTGGAAGGAATCTGAATGTAAAGTGGAATGAATGTAAGAAAATGTTCTGGAAGGAGGTTAAAAGAGTTAGACAGGATAAGTAAGTAAGTTAGTAAGGGAGTGAAGGATAAAAATGGTCAACTGAGAGTGGAGAGGGGAGAAAAAGTTGGCAGATGGGGAGAACACTTTAAGAAATTTATATAGAGAATGAAAGTGATGTGTGTATAAGTGGGTGGGGAATGGCTGGGAGAAGGAAGGAGATCAGAAGGGAGGAAGAGGACAGAAGGATGGAAGTACTGGAAGCAATGAAGAAAGTCAAAATGGGGAAAGCCCCAAGAACAGATGGACTATGTGGTGAAAGGTTGAAGCATGGGTGAGAGACAGTAGTAGAATAGATATGGAAGATGTGTAGATTGGCCTGCGAGGACTGTCGAGTCCCGGTGGATTGGAAGTCAGGCATAATTATTCCCCTGTAAAAAGGAAAATGGGAAAATGAAGTGTGTGGTAATTAAAGGAGCATTTGTCTTCTTAGTGTAATAGGAAAACTATATGGCAGGATACTTACTGACAGAGTTAGGGAAATAACAGAGAAATTAGTCAAAGAAGAACAGGGAGGTTTTAGGAAGGGAAGAGCTTGTGTAAATCAGATATTCATCCTTAGCTGGGTAGGTGGTGGCGACCATCATCCACTCACTTGATGTAGTGCTGCCTACTTCTTCCTTAGCCTTTATCATTCTTTTTCTGTGACTGCCCTCCTCTCTTCCAATTTTTCCTATCTTTCCTGTCACTTCTTATTGCTTTTCTTTCTTTTACAGGTGGCTTTACGTTGAGTGACAAGCCAAGTGGTTTCCTGTAAGCCGGGAAACCATTTACAACGCTGGGTGGTAACCATATAACCAAACCATACGTGCTCCCTACGTGTCAACAAGTGGGTTGGTGGAGGGTTAGTGCCCCTCCCTGTAAAACAAATAACTCAAAGTCAAATGGCCACCCCTTACGGGATTATGGCGTCTGGCAATAGATAGATAGATAGATAGGTCTTTAATGGAAAAGTTTCTAGAGAAGGGAAAGAAGCTGTATGCTCCCTTCATGGATTTGCAGAAAGCATATGACAAGAGTAGACAGGCAAGGGATGCTGAAAATATTAAAAATATATGGAGTAAATGGGAAGACGCTGAATGCCGTAAAGAGTAAGTATGAGGCTGCTAAGGCTGCAATGTGTGTGGATGGTGAACTGAGTGATTTTCTATCTGAAATATGTTGGAGAGAAACAGGGATGTGTCACATCTCCATGGTTGATCAATCTGTATATGGATGGGGTTATGAAAGAGATACAAGGTAGGGCAGTGGATGTTGGGGCAGCCATAATGAGAGAGGGCAGCATTTGGAAACTTCCTGTACTGTTGTTTGCAGATGACTCTGTATTGTTAAGTGAGGACGAAGGGGAACTGCAAGGCTTGGAGAATCAGTTTGGGAGAAAGTGTAAGAAACAGAATCTAAAGGTGAATGTAGGGAAGAGTAAAGTTATGGCATTTGAGAGAAATGAAGTCACTCAATGTACAGTAAGGTTGGATGATGAGGAAATGGGAAATGTGAGTGCATTTACATACTTGGTAGTGTGATAAGTAAGGATGGAGGTTTTGAGGAAGAAGTGCTTGAAAGGGTACAACATGAAAGAAAGGTTGCTGGTTCTTTGAAAGAAGTGATAAGAAACAGGGAAATGGGCATGGAAGTAAAAAAGTTGTTGCAAGATAGTATTGTGATACCAACTTTAACGTATGGAAGTGAAGCTCGGACCTTGCTGGAAGGACACAAGTCAAGAGTGAGAGCAGTGGAAATGAGTTATCTGAGAGGAGCATGTGGAGTTACATGGAGAGACTGACTGACAAATGAGGAAGTGAAAGGGCTTTGTGGTGCGGGTGTGGATGTGACAGAAAGCATTAGGAGAAATACACTGAGGTGGTTTGGCCATGTGGAGAGGAAGGAGAGCAAGAGACTAATGAGGAGCATGTATGTACGTGAGGTGGATGGGGGGAGAGGGAGGAGGAGGCTGAGGATGAGATGGAGAGATGGAATGGAGAGGTATATTTGAGAGGGGGTGTGAGCTGGGGGGAAGGCAGTGAAATGGCAGGTGACAGGGAGGTGATCTGTCTGAGGCCACCCCGTCCAGGACCAAGGCGTCTGGAAATAAACAGGTTGAGTTGGAGACGATGATAATGAGAGATGAAACAACTCACTGTGATAGTGCTGAGGAGTGAAAGGGAGGATGAGTAAAACTACTCCCTGTCCTCATTTCACTTGCACATTATGGCTTACTTGTAACTTGCCTTTCATTCTTCCCTGCTCACACAATATGGTTTCTACGTCTGGGCTGCTTCTACATCATCCAGACTTCCTTTCCCATCCCAAAGGGTGAGGTAGGGTCCAGGGGACCAGGTAAAGCTTGAAAGATTGAGATACCGAACTAACCAAGTTTACCGAACTGATTGGGCCACAATCCCATTCATCACCATTTCCAGCCCTTGAAATTCTGGCTGTACTAGACAAGCCTCTACACTTTAGGAAAAAATATTCTCTGATGAGCTCTGTGAACAGAAATGCATTCAAACAACATATAGTGACCTCTCAGTTTACAAGAGGGTTGTGTTCCTTAAACAGTCGGGTGCTGTGATTTTCATTTATACATACAGTAATTATCCCATAAAAATTAAAGATAAGTGAAGGGGTTGGGTTCTGTGGCTGTGAAATATTACAATTTACATAGCATTCACTTACCACTTTGAAAATACAGTCACCTTTTACTTTTTGATGCTTAGAGTATTATTACCTTGAAACAAGGTATTTTTAGGTAACATGTTGTTGTTATTGTGATCTGAAACAGCTAGCAAAGAGAAGCAACTGTTACACTGATGAGTGGCACGCTTTGTTCCATGCTGCTTAACAACAAAGTAGGCAAAGTTCATCTTGGAAACTTAAGTGTGAGAAACTCTAACTGCATGTCTTGTGGTTCTGTAAATTGGTGCTGTACTTCTGACATCCAAATAATGAATCTACAGTACCATGTTCTGAAGATGGTAAAGAGGCCATGGTGAAGTGTGTTTTTACAAATGTTGTCCATGGCTAGTCATCCGAGTCTGAATAATAATTTTAAAATATCAGGAAAAAATGAAATCACTAAGAAGCAGATGATTTAAACAATATTTTTAATTATTACTTCTTCATGCTTAAATTAAATATTTTCACAATTTTAAAACTGATATCAAGCTCATTTGAGTACTAATTTTAGCAACAAACTGTGAGTCAAACTTGTTATTCAATTCCCATTGCAGGCAAACTCTCACTGACTGTTGTCATTTTGGTTAACAGCTTGCAAAAGTGGCCGACATGTTTGCTGATTTTGGGCCAGTGCAACACCATCTTAAATATCCTCTAAAGAGGTTTTGCTACTATACTGAGAATCTATGTATTTTTAAATATGTAAATTCTAATTAAAAGAGAAAATGGTAAAGAAAAGTAATTCAATCTCACCTAAGTGAAGAGGTCACTGTACTACATTAGCAATTTCATTACGAAACTTCTATATCAAACAACCTACGTCCGGTATCCAAAAGTACCTAAACTTACTTTCATCATGTCATCCAGGTCACCAGTAACTATGCCAGCCTCCTTGAGGGCAGCCAGCATGGTGCGATAGGCCAGGCGATGCATCTCCACCCAAGACACACCAGGGCTCACTGCTGCCATAACTGCTTGGGATGCAGCCAACACAGCATTGTAGATTATTTTCTGATCAGAGGTGAATTTTCCATTGGCTGGGAAGGAGCAGGTGATGTCACTGGTATAGCAGTAGTACTCTGCACCCATATCAAAAAGGCAGATATCACCATCACCAACCTACAAACACAAAACATGCATATAATTATGATCTGTGAATAAAATGAATTTCAACTGGCTACTGTACTGTACTACTCATACTGTTAGAATTCTCTGAGCATAAAGAGGCAACATCAGTTAACTGAATGAGTGCATCCAATGAAAAAGACTTAAGCACACAACTCTCACTAGACAATCTAACACCACAGATGACAGACACTGCAAAATAACCACTGATCCTATTCCATGTTAGCAACCCTACTTAAACATGGATTCAATAATGTATGTACAGGATTACTTTCTATTAACACCTCTGTTTTAGCCATAAACATAATCTTAGACTTATGCATGTATCTTACTGGGAAGGGTAATGATAGCACTCATATCATTTGTGAAGTTTCCATGGTGATTGGCATAACTACAGTGTAGTAGTTGTTTTTTACACCAGTCTGACTGATCAAGTAGAACTGTCAACCACAGGAAAGGAACTGCCCTTATGGGGTCATCTCATTGATTCTTTACACTGTTTATACTGTGTCTGCATCTTAAGTGTGACATGTGCTATGCAATGGTTCAATATGTGTGTTATGTTATGTGGGCTTATTCTTTACACTGTTTATATTGTGTCTGCATCTTAAGTGTGGCATGTGCTGTGCAGTGGTTCAGTATGTGTTTTATGTTATGTGGGCTTATTCTCCATCCAGGGTATTCATCATCTGTGATTCCACCCAACTCATATCTTAGCTGTTAACCGAGCAGGACTGGCTGATGTCCTGATCTAAGACTAGTAAAGTTAACTCAGTCAGCTCCATTTAAGGATACCCCTGATGGTGCACGTCAGGAGGGGAGCTTGTAATAGTAGGAGCAGTAGTTGTTCCCTAGACAGTGTGGCTGAACAGCCCCAAGTTCCTAAGGAAGCCCACAGCCAAGACGGGGCTTTCCCATAGAGCTCTTAAGGAGTGTATGTTGTGTTGCTGGTGCAGACGATTGTGTGTAATGCAGTCTTCCACAATGTACTTAATAGTAAGGGGTGCTGTGTTGCATCCTGGACAGGCATCAGTCATGGAGTCATCCAGCCTCTTCTGATAACTCAAGAGGGCTAGATGATGCCCACATCTCAGTCCTCACGAGGGAGGTAGAATTCAGAAGGGTGGATATCAGGAGGCAGCACATGCAGCTGTACGTTGTCTCTGAGTGACTGAATGGAGCTGCGAGTGATCTGAGCATGGATATGATTCTGGAAGCTGGTCTGAGGTGGGCACTGGGGGAGAGATGACTATTTGTGTATGATATCATGTGCTGGGTGTTGTTTTGATGTTCCCTGGTGTGTGGATGTTCTGCCATGTAGTGTAGTAGATGGCATGGGTTTCTGGAGGCTACAGCAAGAATTTGTGTGCCTCTCATGTCCACATGATCCTTGACTTTGAGGACTTTGGTCTCTTGGTGTAGTAGCTCTGCAGCCTGTAATTATTCTTAAGGCCTTGTTCTACATGGTCTGCAGGGTGTTGTAGTGTGTTTTAGTGAGATTAGAAGCCAAAGCAGGGCCTGCATAATTCATCACTGAACGTATATATTGTTTGTATACCGTGGTGGTGGTTTCTTTGTTGTGTTGAGTCTTGGAGTTAATTCATTTTTAATGTCTGTGATATGTTGTTTAAATGACATTGATGTATTGTATGTTACACCAAGAATTGTGTGTGTGTGTGTGCGTACTTACCTAGTTGTGATATACAGGAAATGAAATACGCTCGTGGGGTCCCGGCTCTGTTTCTCTATCTGTTGTCGGATGCCTTAATCCCGTAAGGGGTGGCCTCAAACAAACTGCCTCCATGTCGCTCTGTCCCCCGCCATTTCACTGCCCTGCTCCAAGCTCACATCCTCCTCTCTCAAATACCTCTCCACTCCATCCCTCCATCTCATCCTTGGCCTCCCCCTCCCTCTTCCCCTCTCCACCTCACTCATACACTCTCCTCATCAGTCTCTCACTCTCCATCCTCAACTTTGCTTTGAGCTCGTTTAAGTTTTTAGACTGGACGATCTCTTTGTCCAGGCTATTCCACAGGTCTATGCATCTATATATGGAAAACTATATTTCTTGACATCCTTCAACCAACTTGACTTTTTCAGTTTCACTCTGTGTCCTCTTGTTACTCTCCTATCCCATACAAACACATCTTCTCTGTCAATTTTATCTACTCCCATCATGGCCCTGAACACCGCAATCATGTCGCCCCTCTTTCTCCTTTCCTGTAAGGAAGGCAGATCCAGCTTTTCCAACCTCTATCTGTACGACAGATCTGCCAGGCTAGGAACCATCTTGGTTGCTGTTCTTTGTATTCTCTCGATCTTGTTTATATCTTTCTTTTTGTGTGGGGACCACACTACTGCTGCATATTCCAACCTGAGGCAGATGATGGCCACTATCAATTTTTTCATCTCCTCATCAATGTAATGAAATGTTACTCTTATGTTAGTCAAGTGTTTGTATGACTTTCTAACTGTCTTGTTAATGTGTTTTTCAGGTGACAAACTATCCTGGACCAGCACTCCCAAATCTTTCTCTTCTCTCACTTTTGTGATTGGTTCATTACCCATCCAATAATTCAGTGATGGCCTCTTGGTACTTATACTCATTTCCAATATTTTACATTTTTTTGCATTGAATTTCATTTCCCACATCCATCTCCAGTCATCAATCTTATCCAGGTCCTCCTGCAACATTTTACAGTCTTCCTCAACTTCTACTTTCCTCAAGATCTTTGCATCATCAGCAAACAGACTTGCATAACTATTCATTCCATTTACCATACTGTTTACGTAAATCAGGAACATTACTGGCGCTAACACCAAGCCCTGTAGGACTCCACCTGTTACTTCCCTCCATCAAGACATCCTCTCCTTTATTACTGTCCTCATTTGTCTGTCTCTCAAAAAGTCTCTCATCCACTCCAGGAGGTTTCCCTTCAGTCCTCCCATGCGCTCCAACTTCCATATTAGTCACTTGTGGGGTACCTTGTCAAAGGCTTTCTCCAATGCTAAATACACACAATCAACCAAACCGTCTCTCTCCTAGAACGTCAATTGCTCTTGAGTAAAAGCTCAGCAAGTTGGAAACACATGATCTTCCATTTCTGAATCCAAACTGACTTTCAGCCAAAATGTTCACCTCCTCCAGATATTTAATCCATCTGTCTTTCAGGATTCTCTCGCACAATTTTGCGACCATGCTAGTCAGGGACACCGGTCTGCAATTCAGGGGTTCTTCCTTGTTTCCTCCCTTCTAAATTGGTACCACACTGGCCCTCTTCCATTCCCAAGGCACACACACAAATAAACCGTGAATCTTATCCGCCAGATGTTCTCTGCATTCCTTCAGTACCCAATCAGAGATTCTGTCCTTACAACTTGAGTTTCCAGTAATTTATGCACTTCCTGCACTTACACTTTTATATCTTGTACCACTACATTTCTAGTCACTCCCTCCCCCTCCACAAAATCCCTTTCTTTAGTGAAAACAGATTGAAAACATTTGTTCATTATTTCAGCTTGCATTGCCGCATCTTTATAGACCTCTCCTTCGACTTTCAGTTTATTGACTCCTTCCTTTTGTTTCAATTTGCCATTGACAAATCTAGAAAAGTTTGGGTTCTTTCTTACATTTGTCAACTATACCTTTTTCAACATTCCTTTCTTCCCCTCTACATATTCTTGAATATTCATTTCTAGTTCTTCTATATTCTTCCTTTGTTCTAATAGTACCTCTCTTTTGCCAGTTGTTCCATGCAATGTCTCTCTCTTTTTTTTGCTGTCATACACCTGTTAAACCAATCCTTTTTCCTGTTTTCTTTCCCACTTACTCTTGGCACATATTTTTCCACTCCGAATTATAGAGATCTAGAAAGATATCCCACTTCCTCTGTATCTCTCATTTCTCTGAATTTTTTCCAGTCCACATTTTTGAAAAATTTCCTCAATCCTGTAAAGTTTGCTTTCCCAAAGTTATATCTTCCCTGCCTATAAAGCTCATCTCCTGGCACCACGTTCCCTTTTATCATCTGGAACTCAATGACCACAAGATCACTTTTTCCTATAGGACACAGATATTTCAAAGATTCAATTACGTCAAGTTCTTTGGTTAGCAATAAATCTAGTCTTGCTGGTGTGCCATCACCTCTGAATCTTGTCTTTTCTTTGACCCACTGGATCATTACATTATTCACTGCTATATTTAACAATATACAGTAGTGCCCCACAAATCTTCACTGCCTCTTGAGTCCCATTCTTATCAGTTCACCTCTGTACTCGTACAATTAAAATCACCCATCAGAATTATGTTGTTCCTTTTCTCGATCACTTTCTGTAATGTCTGATAAATCTCCTGGTGTTCATCGTCATTCCATGCCCTTGTCTTAGGGGGAAAATATACTACTGCCATGTCTCTCTTGCCATTCTCTCCAGTTTCTAATTTCATATTTATCACTTCAGCCCTACCCTCTCCCATTTCCATAGTACCCACATTTGTTGTTCTTCACTGCTATCAATCACTCCTCCAGTTTTTTTTTTCTGTCTCTTCTCTACAGTTTGTATTTACCATCTCCCATATGGATATCAATATCCTCTTTTAACTTGGTCTCTACAAAGCACATAATATCTGGTTCATGTACCCTCAAGAAATCATTGATTTCTAACCTTGCTGATATTAAAGCATCAATAGTATATATGCCACTTTCAACATTTTTCCATTGTTTTTTATTCCCTCTTCTCTTGCTCTCTCTGTCAGTACCACTTCCTCAATTTCTGATACAGAACTCTCCAGTAGAATACTGTCTTCTCTTCTTCCATTCTGTTCGTTTTTTGCCTCCCTTCCTTTACTAACTCCTTTATTTTAGCTCTTTCTCCTCATTTGCATCTCTCCTTATCCAAACATTCTTGAAACCCTCTTTGTCTGATAATTTCCATGTTCTGTTGATTTCATTTACCATCACCTTAGACAAACTTTAAGTGGCCTCGCCCCTCCTTCCTCGTACTTTCCTAACCTAAACACTTCTTCAATCTCTTCTTGAGCTTTGTTGTTACCCTCCATAACTACTGATACTATCTCTTTAACCTTACTCCGTTCTTCTTTTTCTCTTTCTGATCTTACTGTCATATGTTTTTCTTTTACCCCTGAAATTATCACACAGTTTTTCTTATCTGCTACATCCCTGACTAACAAGTCTCTACTTCTTAGTACCCCAGCCACTTCCTTCTCCACATTTTCCTTGCTTTGTTGTTCTATAATCTCTTTCAATTTATACTTCCTTCCTCCTACCTTGTATTGCTCCTTGATTTCCTTAATGTGCTCATCTTGCATTCTTGATTCTGATTCATACTCATCTACAGTAAACCCTTGATAAGCCGAACTATATGGGGCTCTAACCTGGTTCGAATTACCGAATTTTCCGGCTTACTGAATTTTCTGGCTTACCGAATTTTCACCCCCCAAAATTGCTAAATTACCGAATTATCACCCCCCAAAATTGCTAAGACAATACCTATTACTTGTCCTTTCAACACTAAATTAAAGAAGCATATAAATAAATTAGTTATGACAAAAAACAATATAGTGCATTTAATATACATTTAACCCCTTCAGTGCTGGGTGTATTTTCATTTTGTTCTTGCTGCCACCAGACAATTTTAGTCAGTGTAGGTTGGATCTGTGGAAGTGCACGGGGTTGGTACAGCCTTCGTTAGCCCCTTCAGTATGTGAGTCCAGTCCTGAGTGCCATAAAATCGGCTGGAGGAAGCGTAAATAAAGTAGAAATAGACGTAAAAGTACTGAAGTGGTTAATTGGTAGGAAATCATTCACAGAGGCAGTACCGACTGTCGGTAACATGTGTTGGAGATGGATTTCCACCCCCCCAAATTCCAATAACAATACTTATTACCTGTCTTCTTAACACTAAAGTAAAGGAGCATATACAGTGTATAAATTAATAAAGAAAGACAAAAAGGAAAGAATTCAGTGCACATAATTTGCCTTTCGTCAGAGGCAGAAGATCGTCGGCAGTTTGTTTTGTTTTGGAGACGGAGGTGGTGGAGTTCACGCTTGAACGTAAATTCTAAAAAGTACCCAGTATTTATTTCACTCTATATTAAGAACTAAACTTAAATGTAATCACTATAATAGACTGCAGTGTAACACCTTTCGTTAGAAGCAGTAGATTCTTTGGCAGTTTGTTTTGTTTTGGAGACAGAGGTGGTTGAGTTTATACTGTAACGTAAATTCTAAACAGTACCCAGTATTTATTTCACTCTATATTAAGAACTAAACTTAAATGCAATCACTGTAATAGACTGCAGTGTAACACCTTTCATTAGAAGCAGTAGATTCTTCGAAGTTCGGCAGTTTGTTTTGTTTTGGAGACGGAGTTTGTGAAGGTGGGTTAGTTCATACTTTAACGTAAATTCTAAACATTACCCAATATTTATTTCACTCTATATTAAGAACTAAACTTAAATGTAATCACTGTAATAGACTGCAATGTAACACTTTCAGTAATAATAGCACTGAACTTTAATCATGATCAGTACACTGTCACACACGCACATTTTTTTTTTTTTTAGCTTCATTCTTTTACGACTAGAGGTGCCAGTATCACTTCTTTTAAGCTATGAACCTTCCATGGCAAGGCAGATGGCAAAAGGAGAGCACTGTTCAGCACTAAATGACAGTAAGAATGGCGCAACTACCGTCTCCAAAAGCAAGCACCAGACTGGTGCCACGAGTCCGCTTGGCGCCATTTCTCCCCCTACTTTCGCATTTCGGCCTACTTCATACGTGGTCTCGGCCTGAGTTCGGCTAACTGAAGATTCCGGCTTCTAAAAGTTCGGCTTATCGAGGGTTTACTGTAGTTTACTTATCATCCTGTCTCTTTCTTCTTCCAACCTCTTATTTTCCCTCCTGAGCTGTTTTATTTCATTTGAGGCAGATTCATTGCTCGCTTTTAATTCTATAACTTCTCTTTCTTGTTCAGCACTGCGTGTGCTTACTCTGCAGTACTCTGATCTCTTTCTCCTGATCTAAGGTTTGTTCCTGCAACTCACTAATTACTGACCATAGTGCGATGAGTAAGGATGGAAGTTTTGGAGATGAAGTGCTCGAAAGCGTACACCAGGAAAGGAAGGTTGTTGGTTCACTGAAAGTGGTGATGAGAAATAGGGAGATGAGTATGGAAGTAAAGAAGTCACTGCACGATAATATTCTGATCCCTACCCTGTATGGATGTGAGGTGTGGACCCTGCTAGAGGGGAACAAGTCAAGAATGAGAGCAGTGGAAATGAGTTACCTAAGAGGAGTATGTGGAGTGACATGGAGGGACAGGTTGACGAATGAAGAAGTTAAAGAACGTTGCGGGGTGGATGTGGATGTGATTGAGAAAATTAGGAGAAATACACTGAGGTGGTTTGGCCATGTGGAGAGAATGGAGAATGAAAGACTGACTAAGAGGGTGTATGTAGGTGAACTGGAGGGAAGGAGAGGGAGGGGGAGACTGAGGATGAGGCACTGGGATGGAGTTGAGAGGTATATGGGGAAGGGAGGGGGTAGTGAGTTACAGGAAGGGCAGTCAAATGGTGGGTGACAGAGTGATTTGGAGGTGTTTTGTTTGTGGCCACCCTTAGTGGGATTAGGGCACTGGGCTATAGATAGATAGACAGACCTTTTTTAACTCCTGGACTTTCCTCTCCATCATTTTCTCCACTCCTGCTTGGTTCAGTTTAGTACTTCCTTTACCCATATCTTTATCGAAGAAGACCGCAAACTCTCTGCCACCAGATATAAACAATGAACTGTCCTTCTCCGTCATGATGCAACCATACGGAAACTTTGTACAGTAAACCCTTGATAAGCCGAACTATATGGGGCTCTAACCTGGTTCGAATTACCGAATTTTCCGGCTTACTGAATTTTCCGGCTTACCGAATTTTCACCCACCAAAATTGCTAAATTACCGAATTATCACCCCCCAAAATTGCTAAGACAATACCTATTACTTGTCCTTTCAACACTAAATTAAAGAAGCATATATAAATAAATTAGTTATGACAAAAAACAATATAGTGCATTTAATATACATTTAACCCCTTCAGTGCTGGGTGTATTTTCATTTTGTTCTTGCTGCCACCAGACAATTTTAGTCAGTGTAGGTTGGATCTGTGGAAGTGCACGGGGTTGGTACAGCCTTCGTTAGCCCCTTCAGTATGTGAGTCCAGTCCTGAGTGCCATAAAATCAGCTGGAGGAAGCGTAAATAAAGTAGAAATAGACGTCACAGTACTGAAGTGGTTAACTGGTAGAAAATCATTCACAGAGGCAGTACCGACTGTCGGTAACGTGTGTTGGAGATGGATTTTCACCCCCCCAAATTGCAATAACAATACTTATTACTTGTCTTCTTAACACTAAAGTAAAGGAGCATATACAGTGTATAAATTAATAAAAAAAGACAAAAAAGAAAGAATTCAGTGCACATAATTTGCCTTTCGTCAGAGGCAGAAGATCGTCGGCAGTTTGTTTTGTTTGGAGACGGAGGTGGCAGAGGTGGTTTAACTCACACTTGAACGTAAATTCTAAAAAGTACCCAGTATTTATTTCACTCTACATTAAGAACTAAACTTAAATGTAATCACTATAATAGACTGCAGTGTAACACCTTTCGTTATAAGCAGTAGATTCTTTGGCAGTTTGTTTTGTTTTGGAGACAGAGGTGGTGGAGGTGGTTGAGTTCATACTGTAACGTAAATTCTAAACAGTACCCAGTATTTATTTCACTCTATATTAAGAACTAAACTTAAATGTAATCACTGTAATAGACTGCAATGTAACACCTTTCGTTAGAAGCAGTAGATTCTTCGAAGTCTGGCAGTTTGTTTTGTTTTGAAGACAGAGGTGGTGGAGGTGAGTTCATACTGTAACGTAAATTCTAAACAGTACCCAGTATTTATTTCACTCTATATTAAGAACTAAACTTAAATGTAATCACTGTAACAGACTGCAATGTAACACTTTCAGTAATAATAGTACTGAACTTTAATCATGATCACTACACTGTCACACATGCACTTTTTTTTTTTTAGCTTCATTCCTTTGCAACTAGAGGTGCCAGTATCACTTCTTTTAAGCTATGAACCTTCCAAGGCAAGGCAGAAGGCAAAAGGAGAGCACTGTTCAGCACTAAATGACAGTAAGAATGGCGCAACTACCGTCTCCAAAAGCAAGCAGCAGACTGGCGCCACGAGTCCGCTTGGCGCCATTTCTCCCCCTACTTTCGCATTTCGGCCTACTTTCATACGTGGTCTCGGCCTGAGTTCGGCTGACTGAAGATTCCGGCTTCTAAAAGTTCGGCTTATCAAGGGTTTACTGTACTTCCACTGCATCTAGTAATCTTTTTATGACTGAAACGTGTGTGTGTGTGTGTGTGTGTGTGTTTTTAACTAATATCCCTTGGGACCACCACTCAAGCACTCATGTACATATTCACAATACGCTGGTCTCCTTTTCAACACCGACTGTGCGATCAATGCCCCATGATCCACAAGGAGCTCCATATCTGTCGGCAATGTGTGTGTGTGTGTTAGGGGGGTACTGTTTATGGTGAGGTGTGGAATATGACTATGTTCTGCCATCCAGTTTGTGAGAAGGGTTACTGTTGATTTGGCTGGGGCTATTGTGAGTCTGTTTGTGGTAAACCATTCATGTAGTGTGTTGAGGTAAGGTTGGAGGATGTATGCAGCTGTGTTTGCATTTTGGTGTGTACATGTAAGTGTTATGTCATCTGCATAGGAAGCTATGTGTATCTGTGGTGTGTGGGTATATCGTGCATGTATAGATTATGAAGTGTAGGGGACAAGACTGATCCTTGAGAGACGCCATTTGTGAAGTTTCTGATGTTTGATGACTCACCGGTAAATGTTACATGTGCACAACTGTCTGCTAAGTAGTTTACCAGCCATCTTTTTGTGTGATTGTGCATGTTTGCGTTGAATATTTTGTTTCTGAGGTTATGGCAAGGGATGGCATAAAAGCATTGCTAATGTTGTAAGAACAGTGTTTGTGGACTGTAGTGGCCTAAACCATGTTGTGATGGGGGTATGGGAATGTGATGTGTTACTAACTGTAATACTAGTCGTTCAGCGACTTTGGAGGGGGTGCAGAGGAGTGTGGGGGGGGCAGTATGAGGAAGGCAACGTGGGGTCTTTGTTGGGTTTGGGGATAATGATGATAGTACCATGCATCCAGATGTTGGGTATTATGTTGCGTGAGTAGCCTGTGGAATGCATATAGGGACTGCTTAGGTATAGCCTATTTTATGGGAGAAAAGAAATTGCCATCCGGCAACCCTCTTCCGAACTGTCCTATTTCGTGCATTCTTGTTGTGAGTAACTAAATAATATACAGTGATGTTAAAGATTGAGGCATCTGGCAATAGATAGATAGATAGATGTTGAAGACAGCAGCCTTCATTGAAAAACAACAGAATAAAATATATTTAGCCTTTTTTAAAGACAAACATAAATGTAACATCAGTGCTAGCAGTCAGCTGATGAAATGAACAAAAACTAAGCATAAACATTTAAATTTCACGGGGCACCTGACAGTTGTCATGCACGTAATCAAGTAGTGCCGAACATCTGACTTATTAAATAATGACACAGATACCTCTCAGTATCATGTTATTGCATTATTGCATAATACATTAAAAGTAGGTAGACATAACCTTTTATAGTATTTTTTAATAATTACTGAGAATGAAACGATGACATAGAAGATAATAATTATGCTGGTGCCAAGGAGTTGCCCAGATGACAGATTGCAGCGGAAAATGCGAGTCAGCCTGACTGACTCAACGATGTTCACACAAGACCACACCTACAGTAGGCCTATGCTCACTACAGCCTCGCAAACTGTAAGTAATGATGTTATACGCTTCACCCATGCTTACTGTAAGTTTGATATTTTAGACAGTTCTTAACATCACTGTATATTATTTAGCTACTCACAACAAGAATGCACGAAATCGGACAGTTTGGAAGAGAGTTGCCGAATGGCAATTTCTTTTCTCCCGTGAAATAGGCAATAGTAATGCTAAAGTGGTGTGTGGTGTGGCAAGAGTAACAACAAAGAAGAAAGGTATGGCATGGTGGGATGATGAGGTTAAGAGGGCAGTGGAGGAAAAGAGGAAGAGGTGACTAAAGTGGCTGCATGACAGGGGTTCAGTTGAAATAAGAACTGAATACAGTGGGGCCCCTTGGATAGCGACTTTATTAGTCCGCCAAAATGGCCGCTATCCATGAAATCGCTACCCGAGGGGCAAACTTCTTACCTTAAAAAATTAATACAGTCCTGGACTCCTTCAGCTATACCCCTAATTTCCTCCATTACCCATCAGTATCACGTCATATTTCTTCAGTACTGTAATAAGATAAACGTATACTACATATTCAAAAAATTATCTTTTTCTTTTCCTCCACGCAGTATTGTTTCTTTGGCTTGCCACGCACGTATTGCCTGGCCTTTTTGGTCACTTTTACATTACCAGCACTTCCAGTTTTTTCCCTGGGCCACCACCACCACTTGGGCCAGCTCCCAATGTTGAAGCCATGATATTAGAACACTCAGTAGCCAGACAATAAATGGAAGGGCACAAAAAACAAGTTGAATGAATGCGCGGCGCGTGGATAAACAAACAATCTTCTTCTTCTTCATGGGGTAACTGCGGGGAGGTTCACCTTCCACCCGTCAGTATTGCCTAGATACTGGCATTCCCCCAAGAGAAAAGTAAAGGTAAAGGAAAAATTTAAAACTGTAAAATTTGGTAGGAGAGAAATAGTTGGAGATTAGTTATAAGAAAAGCTTAAGATACGTACTTTCACTCCACATGGGTCAATGAACTGAATGACAATAGACTCACACTCACTATCAGTGTTACCAGGGTCCGACCTTGGCAACTCTGCCCACCTGCTCGTTACGTGTTAAATGCCTAGTGGATTTACACTAACCGTGCAGCATTAATCGCTATGAGATAGTTTCATTCCTGTCGCTATCCATGAATTCGCTACTTAAAAAAACGCTATATGAGGGGCTCCACTGTATACGGAGAGTGTACCAATACTATATTACTGTAATCATATAACCATACTTCATAATACCTAAACTTAAGTATGTAACCAGTACAGTTAGTGTAAATCAGCAAACCTTGAACTGCTGAGCTAAACTACAGTTCTCTCACCCCGCATCTCGGACAGATTCAGTGTCAGGGGAAATTTATGTTTCCATCCTGGCGTGAGGTCGCTAGATGTCTGGGGGAAATTTAAGTATTTCAAAGGGATAATGATATTGTATAACTCGAGTATACAATGTATAGCTATGTGTGCTAAGAATGACTATCGAGTCATTTACTAAGAGAGAATAGACTCGTGAAATCGAGCAGCGATGCTGGCTCACTTCGCCAATTCTCTAGAGTCGATAATTTATAGACTTTCTCAACGGTACACAGCAGAGACTAGACGCTCAATTAGGCTGTAATTTTGTACCGTTGGCCTCAAAGAAAGTTAGTTTCTCCCCTTAACAATCAAAAATGATAATAATAAAGATAAAAAGGATCTTGGCTGAGCCAAACTCCTAGCTAGCACAATGGATTTAAGGATTAATGCCAAAAGCTGGCCTAAGTACCAGTCGTGATTTAATACAAAGAGTTGTGCTAACGTGGAGTAGCAAAACTATATTAAATGAGTGGGAAAATTAAACACGACTGTTACATTTAACAAAGCTCAAGAAAACGAACTGTAAATTTATTAAATACAAGCAAATAAATTTACGTTATATGACTCCAATTCAAATCAAAGGAAGGGGAATGCACTCACCCACTCAGACAAACAGCTAAATATCTCAAAAGCTTTAAGCCTAGGAAAAACAAGAAAATACTAATCGGTATGGATGAAACCGAGCTGCTGCGACGATCACCAAGGGGTGGGGGCTGCGGGACACACGCCAATACAAGCTGAGATCTGAAATCGCTAAGAAATCACCCAAGCCTTAGAGGCGTACCACGGCGAGCCGTGTCTACAGACAGACTGAGCTCTCATTTGAATCCATGGCGCGAGGAGCGTGGGAGGGGAGCGGGCGGCGTATAACGGCTCAGAGCGAAACTGACAATTCAAAAATTATCGCTCAGAGGAACGTACCGCCCGCACATAAAAAACAATTACTCGCGGTAGAATGACGAAAGTTTTGACAACATGAGCGAATACAAGCACGCGAGCGGATGGTTTGAGAGAATGAGCGAACATTGTACATTTCATAATAATTCGTTCCTCCCGCAAAATCACTCAATGTCACGATTTACTTAACATGACGTTATGATGTAGAAAATTCGTGACATTCAGTCAGGGGCAAGCCAGCGTACGGAGCATATCCGTAGAGCTTCTCCTGTCAACAAAACTCCATAATACGTCACCCCAGATCTTTGAAACTAACCTACTTGGGGAATGAGAGGACAGTGAAACAATTTGGTAGCTGCGGTGGTTGGATCTTCTTTTAATCGCCTTCATACAGTAACATAAAAATCTTTGTGACAATGTTCCATCCAGTCTACCCACCCATGGCATGCCCTACAATTCACCTGCCTTCAGTAAGACTTTATCAACTGACAGTTCTACCAACCCTCCTGTTTAAGAAAATTATAGTATCTAACCACTCCCCATCCCCCCCCAAACTGTCCCTCTCACCCCCAACCTCGAACTGCTGAGACAGCGATTTGCACCTGGCAACTCCTTCACCACACCCAGCTGAGGCACCAACCCCTACCAACATCCCTCCCTTGCTGTGGCGTCCCACATCCCTATCGGCACCCTCTACAACACAGTTCACTTCGCCACTAGCCACTGTCCTGGGAATCATCTGATGCTCCACTACGAAATTTTTTTTTTTTTTTTTTTATGCATAGTAGAAGGAACCAAAGGCCACGGGCCTGTATACTGTTCCTTCCAAGAAAAAGCAAAAACAATACAAAAGAGAGCCAAATTCAAGATCCATTCAATTCGAGATGCCTGGACACACTGCGTTTGAAAGACTGGAGATCATAGGAAGTAGGAAATACAGACAGAGGAAGACAGTTCCAGAGTTGACCAGTTGCATAAATAAAAGACTGGGAGTAACGGTTAACTCTTGCATTAGAGAGTTGGACAGAAAAGGGATGAGAGTTTGTTGCTAGACAGGTACTACGTGCCCGTCGTAGAGGTGGAGGGATGCAAGCAGACAGTTCAGAGGAACAGTGCCTTCACTTGTGACATCACGCTCCCCCACAGTCACACCCTCTCCTCATGTTGGTTGGCAGTTACATCCAGCCAGCTAAACTCCACTTCATTCTGCAACTTCAGTATTCTCTTTATGTAA
>JAGKTI010008616.1:0-33115 GCA_018397915.1 Birgus latro
AAATATATGTGGGTGCATGGGTTGGGCAGTAGAGGAAATATACACATTGATGACAGGCGTTAAATATGGAAATCCACTATTAGAGAGTAAAGGACTAGGCTTGTACGGTTATACAGAGAGAAGGGACATGCAGAGGGTAGCAATGACTGTTGTGGCCCCCCGGCTCATTTGTATGGCATTATGGTGGACTGTAGGCTAAAGTTGTTGTTTTCCAACAGTCCACTACCATCCTTTTCAGGGACATGGAGTGGAGAGGTGTCTGTAAAACTTAGCAGGTTATATTGGTTCCATTGCATAAAGGTATCCCTCTCCAGTACCTACAGTGATGAAAAGAGTATATGTGAGTAAATCTGAAAGTAAAAGGAGACAAAAAGCCAAGATTCGAGTCAGACACGATTAATGAATGTGATAGTAAGATATGAAAGGTGAGTAAGCAAAAGAACTGACAATGGACAGAAATGGGTGAATGAAGTATGGATATAACTATGATAAGGACAGCACCCCTGACATGATACTATCACTGAACAATTTATATTCCATTAGCCCACTCTACATGACTTTTATCCTTATGAGATTTTTCAAATTGGAGGGTTCAATACAGCCCTGAGTAACTGCCCTACTGCAGTTCCCCCCCCCCCATTAATTAATATGTGGTAGGTGGGGGCACTCACCACCCACTCACTCTACGTAATGCTGCTTTGGGTGTCTGCCCTTTTCTCTCTTCCATCCTTCCTCCTCTGTCTTTTTTCTGTCATTCTTTCGTCTTTCCTCTGCCTGCCTATGGGTGACTTTACACTCCCTCTTCTGCCTTCCCTCCTTCATTCTTTCCTCTTCCTTCTACCTATGGCTGGCTCAACACTGAGTGACAAGCCAAATGGTTTCCTGTACACCAGGAAACCATTTACTACATTGGGTGGTAACCACATAACCAGATTATGATGCCTGGTGGTTTAGTGGGTAATTAAGGTGCTCCAATTGGATTGAGTCTGTGTAGGTTTATATTCAAAGGGTGGTTGGGGTTTATTGCTCACATAATGCCACTCAGGGATGAGTGAGGCTGGTCACTCTCATCTTAAATGTCAGGACCAACTTGCCTAGCCCCAGGTACCTACCCTCCTTATGGGGCGATATAGGACTGGATGATGGATGGATGAAATGGAATGAATGACGGATGGATGGATGGAATAAATAAAGCTGTTGGAAAGATAAATACACAATATAAGTCACCACTGCGAGTTAAGTACAGTACAGTCTGATTTGGTTTATGTCATCATAGTAAGGGTTAAGCACAGTCTGATTTGGCTTAATACCCACGTACAGTATGGTATCTTCTTTTTCATCTTATTCTTCCTACTTCCAGATATTGAATGATGTTATAAACAATCTGCCTTAACCCCTACAGTACAATGAAATTTATATTAAATTTTTGCAACTGACTTCCAGCTCAGAAAAGACCCATAAAAGTACAGGGGTTGAAAGTACAACAGATTAAGATTTAACTAACTTTAGATTGTCATTTTGGCTTTGGATATAACTATTACCACATAAATGGAACTGGAAACCGCAAGTAATGAAAAGTCACTTATGATCTACAAACTACAAGTCGCTCACTGTATGTATTCACCCATACTTTTAATACCTAAATGACAAGGTATCTGAAGCAGATGTCTGTTACTATCTACTGTATCTGTCTATTGCCAGACGCCTTAATTCCGTACGGGGTGGCCACAAACAAATCGCCTCCATGTCGCTCTGTCCCCTGCCATTTCACTGCCCTGCTTCCAGCTCACACCCCCCTCTCTCTTATTTTTCTCCACTCCATCCCTCCATCTCATCCTCAGCCTCCTCCTCCCTCTCCGCCCCCTCCACCTCACTCACATACACTCTCCTCATCAGTCTCTCACTCTCCGTCCCCTCCACATGCCCAAACTACCTTAATGTGTTTCTCCTAATGCTTCCTATCACATCCACATCCACACCACAACGCTCCTTCACTTCCTCATTTGTCAGTCTGTCTCTCCATGTGACTCCACATGCTCCTCTCAAATAACTCATTTCCACTACTCCCACTCTTGACTTCTGTCCCTCCAACAGGGTCCAAGCTTCACTTCCACATGTTAGAGTTGGTATCACAATACTATCATGTAGCAGCTTTTTCACTTCCATGCTCACTTTCCTGTTTCTTATCACTGCTTTCAAGGAACCAGCAACCTTTTTTCCCTGCTGCACCATTTCAAGCACTTCACCTTCCAGACTACCATCCTTACTCATCACACAACCCAAGTACTTAAATGCACTCACAGTCTCCATATCCTTCCCATCCAATCTCACTGTACATTCACTGGCTTCACTTCTCTCGAAGACCACCACTTTACTCTTCCCTACATTCACCTTTAGATTCCGTTTCTTACGCACTCTCCCAAACACATCTACCAAGCCTTGCAGCTCCCCTTCGTCTTCACTCAACAACACAGTATCATCTGCAAACAACAGTACAGGGAGTTTCCAAACACTGCCCTCTCTCACTAGGGCCACTCCAACATCCACTGCCCGACCCTGTATCTCTTTTATAACCCCATCCATATACAGATTGAACAACCATGGAGACATGACACATCCTTGCTTCAATCCAACCTTCAAACAGAAAAATTCACTCAGTTTGCCATCCACACGCACTGCAGCCTTAGCACCCTCATACATACTCTTCACGGCCTTCAGCAACTTCCCATCTACTCCATAAATTCTTAATACTTTCCACAATCCTTGTCTATCCACCTTGTCACATGCTTTCTCCAGATCCAAGAAGGCTGCATACAACTTCTTTCCCTTCTCTAGAAACTTTACCACTAAAGATCTAAGAATGAATATCTTATCTACACAACCTCTTCCCTTCCTAAAACCACTCTGTTCTGCTCCAATGAATTCCTCTGTTATTTCCCTAACTCTGTCAATAAGTATCCTACCATATACTTTTCCTATTACACTAAGAAGGCAAATGCCCCTATGATTACCACACACTTCTTTTTCCCATTTTCCTTTGTAACGGGCAATAATTATACCTGACTTCCAATCCTCTGGGACTCTACCTTTCTCCCCGGCCAATCTGCACACCTTCCACATCCATTCTACTACTATCTCCCCCCCCATGCTTCAGCATTTCACCACACACTCCATCAATTCCTGGGGCTTTCCCCATTTTGACTTTCTTCACTGCTTCCACCATTTCCATTCTACCGATTTCTTCCTCTCTTCTCATAGCTCTCCTTCTCCCAGCCATTCCCCAGCCACTTATACCTGCATTACTTTCATTCTCTATGTTCAACAATTCATTAAAGTGTTCTCTCCATCTGTTCACTTTTTCTTCCCTCTTAGTAATCTACCATTTTTATCTTTCACACCCCAACTACCTTCGTTGGCACCGTCTAACTCATACCTCTTTCCAGAACAATTTCTTACATTCCCTCCACTTTACACTCAAATTCCTTCCAAATTCCTCATCCACTCTCTTCTTACTAATCTTTTCACCTCTCACCTCCTCTCCACATATAACTCTCTCTTCCGTCTCTCAATTTCTTTGACGCCCCTGTTCCTCATCCACTTATTATAAGCTTTCTTCTTTTGTGCCACAGCCTCTCTCACCTTTTCAGTCCACCATGCTGTTCCCTGAACCCCCTTTCATCTTCTCTTCACCCCACACACCACCTCACATGCTGCACAGATTACTTCTGTGAATATCTTGCACACACCTTCCACATCCCCCATCTGCTCCAATCTATATTTACCTAATCGCTCCTCCACTTCCCTTTTATATTCTGCCTTTAATCTATGTCTGTTACAAACTAAAATATAATGCCCAGGAACTGCTATTTTAGTGAGTAGTGCCAAGGAACTAATATTTTGGCTATTATACATTAACTCTGAACAGTACAGCACTAGCCAAATGAGGGGAACCACATTAACCCTTTCAGTCTGATGGCATTTTTTCTTATTTAATTCTTCCTACTGGCAAATACTGTACAGTACAATCCCAGTTAACTGGGAAGCTTGGAGAATTTACCTTCCTGGCGACTGATTTTTATCAGATATCTGATAAAAAAGTCACTGCATGGCAGTATTGTGATACCAACTCTAACATATGGAGATGAAGCTTGGACCTTGTTGGAAGACACAGACAAGAGTGACAGCAGTAGAAATGAGTTATATGACAGGAGCATGTGGAGTTACATGGAGAGACAGACTTATAAATGAGGAAGTAAAGGAGCACAGTGGTGTGGATGTGGATGTGATAAAAAGCATTAGGAGAAATACATGGAGGTGGTTTGGCCATGTAGAGGGGATGGAGAGCGAGTGACTAATGAGTGAGATCCGGAGGAGGTGGAGGGGGGAGCGGGAGACCAAGGATGTGATGGAAGGATGGAGTGGAGAGATATATGAGAGAGGAAGGTGTGAGCTGGGAGCAAGGCAGTGAAGTGGCACTGGACAGGGCGAGATGGAGGCGATTTGTTTATGGCCACCCCTTACGGGATAGACAGACAGATGATAAATACTCTTATACTGTACGAAGACAGATGATAAATACTCTTATACTGTACGAAGACAGATGATAAATACTCTTACACTGTACGAGTGGGAGCACAGTGGCTCAGAGGTAGAGCATCGAGTTTGAGCCGAGCCCGGGACTGCCGTGCTGCCGTGCCGGGAGGGGTAGCGCCCTCCTGTTACCTAGCGGGGCTATATGATCTCGTTGTAAGGTCTAGCTCGGGGGATTCTTTAATCCCTTTTTTTTACACTGTACGATCGCCCAAAGATGGGATGACCTGATTCCCAGTACCTTTCGCTCAGAAAGTGGTATCTGGCAACCATGTTATATTTTCTATATTGCACACTGGAAAGAGCAGTATTTGGGTAAACAACACGAAAAAGTAATATATTAGTGTTTTTACCGTGTGTATCTCGCATTACGGAAGAGGAAACCACAATAAACTAAAGTTGAAGCTTAGCAGTACGAAAGACAGTGAAACATGCTCCCTATCGCTCAACGATTTCAGGGTTAAAATGCGGAGAAACTCTCGTAATCCTTATTTTCCATTCAAAATCAACAATACTGAAGGAAGTATGAGGCATTTAGAATACAAAGGGCGAACTCAACAATAATAATAAAAAATCATTGATGTATTTTTTTTTGCTTTGTTTCCTTCCAATTGATACAGAATGTCCAGAGGAACATTTTGGTGTATGATATGTTATACCAAACCCTCACATATGCTTTAATACACTTACAAAAACTTTAAATGCATTTTTCTCAAAACTTACTTTTGTTGAGTTCGCCCTTTGTATTCTAAAGGCCTCATATGTCCCATACAACAAAACCTGCAGATAATCATAATGTCGAGATAATTAGTGCCATCAAATCAGAAAAATAAACATCTAAAGATATATTATTATCCACATTTAATTCTCTATGGATGATATTCATGCGGGTAAATCCGTAAGTGCTGAAAGCAAGATGGATCGTCAACAAGAAACTACAGCCTATCGGTGCAAGCAGATTACTGCTCTTTATTTAACAAATATTCCAGTAAGACAGATATACTGGCACCTTGACAGTTAACAGATAGATAAGCGATATAGAGAGGTAGAACATAGAAAATTTGCTACTGGAGCCCCTCGTAGCACAAGACCAAGACAGACGGACTAATATATGTGCCCAAGAACAACCACTTGTGTTGCTATCAAGAATCAAATTAATCTGCCGGCATTCAGTGACGTTTGTGAAACCGGTGCATTCATAAGTGGAAAAATGGTCATTTTTTTCACATGAAATTCCAACATGTTATAAAACATGTAGGGCAGTTGCATGGAAGAACTGAAGAGGGAGAGGTTGATAGTCAAAAGCATGAATGCAGCAATGAAGATAAATGAAACCAAAAAGAATTATATTAAAAATAAGGGGGAGGGGGGAACCGTGACAAAGGTCGAGACATCCTCCCCCTCTCCTGGCATGGTAATGACTGACGGAAAGCCTGCCGTGCACTGTTGCCAAAGGAAAAATTATCGAAATCCGCTAAATTAGTCTCAGATGCAGTAAAAATCCTCCAGACTGAGGGAAATTAACGAAAAAAAAAAGTGGGCAAGACTAAAAAAAAAAAAAAAAAAAGAAAGAAAAGAAAAAAAAAGGCAAGACCTGGAAAAAAAAAAAAAAAGCCAGAGAAATGTAACAATTTTATACCAGCTAGCATCCTATCTGTATTCATTAAGCACTTACCATTCTTACCAATAAGTGGTAGTGAAATGGCAGGGGACAGAGTGACATGGAGGCGATTTGTTTGTGGCCACCCCGTTCGGGATTGAGGCGTCTGGCAATAGATAGATAGATAGATAGACTGCTTTTGAAATCTCTAAATTTAGCGGGAAAATCGCTTCATTGGTAACTGCTGGCATGAGTTGTGAAAATGTGCCAGATGTCACTATTTTATTTTTTGATTGATCTATTAAAAAAAAAAAAAAAATGCTAAACTTAACTAGTATTTTTGCAAGATTATTTTTTTATACACCATAAATAATGTTTGCAGGGCAGGCAAAGACTGATTCCGTCTCCTAAATGAACGTTGCCCGACCCAGGGAGTTTTGTCTGAAACTTAATGAAAGCGAGTCATCACTTCTTTGGGTGATTGTACATGGGCTATATCATTGCAGTATATACAATACTTGTATCCAGGGCCACACTAACATTTCTCTATTTGAAACAGCCTCTTTAAACACCCCATAGATGGAACACATGATTTCAAGGCTTGCAGTAGTGTAAAATGCAAATGAAAAGTAATTTTGTTAAATATTATTATTTTATCCCTCAAACACAGAAAAATAAACTAAAGAAATAAATCTTGAGCATTTATTGATAAACTGATAACTTGGGAAGAAGTGCTGTACAGTAGAATTATCATGACTCCCTTGCTCACAGTTGTGTATACAACCACGGCCCACCCATTTATTAAGTTCCTGGATAATTCGCCATCAAAACACAGACGATTCCCTGTCAAAACAATTCACACTCTGGATGATTCCCTGTCATTCTGCAGATATATCTAATATAAATCAATGAATACCATAACCATTAATTTTCTCGGGGAAGTATCAATGCCCATTCAATATCGTTATGACCGTTGTCACACCACTCAACTGTTCTGCAAATAATACAATAAATATGTAGGAACTGCAAGCACAGTAAATTTGGCAAAGTAAATGCTTCATTTCTATCAGCTACAATTTATCTTTCCTGCCAATGCAAATGCATTCTAAGATGATATCATCTTAGAATACATTTGCACTGGCAGAAAAGATAAACTCTAGCTGATAGAAATGAAGCACTTATTTTGTCTGATAAAATTACGGTGCCTGCAATTCCTATTTATTTATTGTTCTATCTGCAAAACAGTTGAGTGGTGAGTGACAGGGGGAATGACAGCGGTCAGGTGAGAAATAAATGGGTGGGCTGCAGTTGTATACACAACTGTGGGCATGGAAGTTGCGATAATTCTACTGTGCAACACTTCTTTCCAAATCCTCAGTTCACCAATAAATGCTCAAGATTTATTTATATAGTTAAATTTTGTTATCAGCATCTTATAATGTTCGTCATTTTCAAGACTGTTGCATGTGTTCAACTTCTGTTTCAAGATGAGCACACTGTACATGGTCTCCCCATAAAGTATCTGACCTCAAGCGAGTAGCTAACCTGTTGAGCCAAGACACTAATTCCTCCACAAAGTAGGCCCCCTCCAACTTGACACACAAAGCCCAGTGTTCTTTCCACTGCCTGAAACATTTTTCAAAGTCAGTTTTCAGTATCTCCTGCAGGTGCTTCATCACATTCACCTTGATCTCTTCTCTCAAATAAACGTTGCTCAAGATATGTTGGAATGTTAAAACTGCGATGCAGGCTTTCTGAAGACTGATATCACTGGAGATGAGGCTTGGGTGTGTGGGTATGACCCAGAAACCAAAGCACAGTTGTCCCAGTGGAAACGTGCAGGGTCACCTTGGCCAAATATGGTATGACAGGTCCGCAGGAAAGTGAAATGCACTTGCATGATGACAGTTTTTTCCCCCACCTACTGTGGTGTTGTACATGGTGAATACACACCAGGTCAGACCGATAAGAAACATTACTACCTCGACGTTATCCATCGTCTTCATGACGTAGTTCGGCAGAAGAGACCAGACCTTTGGAAAGCATTGTTAGCTGCACCATGACAACACTCCAGTCCGTTCTCCTCAACTGATTCAGGAATTTTTGGTCACGCACAACATCCCACAGGTCAAGCAAACTCCCTACTCACCAGACATGGCTTCATGTGACTTCTGGTTATTCCCCAAGCTCAAAACTCCGCTGAAGGGCTCCCGACTTCAGACGAGAGAAGAGATTATGATGAATGTGATGAAGCACCTGCAGGTGATACTGAAAACTGACTTTGAAAAACGTTTCAGGCAGTGGAATGAATGTTGGGCTGTGTGTGTGTCAAGTCAGAAGGGGTCTAATTTGAGGGGGATTAGTATCCTAGCTCAACATTTAAATGTGGAGAGGATGGGGGATGATAATTGGGTAAAGAGGGTGAGGGGTGTTAATACTGGGGGAGGGGTTGGGAGGGGTAGACCAAGAAAGACATGGGACGAGGTCATTAAGTGTGACTTAAGGGTTAAGGGACTGAACAGGGAGGCTGCCAGGGATCGAGAAGCGTGGAGAGCCGCCATTAGGTGACCAATGCCGACGCATGCAAGCATGTTAGAGCCTTCAAGAACTAAACGAAACCTTTATTTTTTTTAAAGCCTACAGTCAGATACTTTCTGAACAGACCTCACACTTAAGACTAGTTTGCACTTTAGGCATCATGGAGTGTACAAATCACTATCACGACATGACAAGAGTGAGAATGCCTGTTTACTGACTGGCGATGGTAAACTGACTGGTGATTTGTGGAGGAATGTAGGATTATTAAATTAGAGGAGGGGAGAAGAGGAGGGAGGTGGGCTGGGAAGGGAATTAACTAGGAAACAACCTTGACTGAAAATGGCTTCACATCGCCCGACTTCACCCAGTCTAACGTGACACGTGACTATCCCGTGCAGGGGTGGGCATTCAAAGAATCATTTATTCATTCATTCATCATTTAATCTTTTCAAAGAGTCACACAATTATATTCTTACTCATATATTTGCCAGTCCATGAATTTTCCACGTTGTCTGATAATTACAGTTGTCTGGACATCGAATAACTGGGATTCTACTGTAATTCTACTCAACTTTGGAAGGCTCTGTACTTGTTCAGGGGTTAGTAACTATAATTAACCCTTCCAGTTAAAATGGTCTCTCACTATTTATATAAAAAAAAAAGTATAAATTTAAAACTGATGTCATCTGACTGCTGGGTTTAACAAAGTTTTAGAGGTACAGTACCTCAATCCATTTCAGTCCGAGAAGTAACTTATACTTCAATCCATTATAACATGAGAACTCTATCTACAGTAATATACTTTAATTCCTAGAAAGGGGTAGGTATAAACAGACCACCCCACATCACCCCCCATGTTTATTATGCTGCCCTCCGTCCATCTCACACTGCTCTCATTCCTATATATCTCTACCTTCCACCTCATCTTTAGTCTCTCTATCTCCCTCCACTCACATGGTCAATAAAGTAGCATCCAGGCTCAATTGTCAGCACCATGCCCTCCTCCAAGGTGCGGGCTGTGCGGAGGGATCTGAAGCCAGCCTGCGTTGGGCGGGATGGGTTGCCCTCCAGGTAACCTCCCACATCATGGACATCCAGACCAAGTAAATGGCCCAGACCATGTGGCTGGAATACTGCACCTAAATTCACCTGAAACAGATGAGTACAGGGGCTGACATCTTTAGTGAAGAGAGAAAAGTAACAAGAGAACACCAATATATTTACATGTGTTTGATCCCTGTCTACAGCATGAAATCTTACCAGTGGCCTAGATTTATTAACATAATGTCAGAAAGTCTGGTGAAGAGGGGAACTCCACTTCAGCACTTTCCTATCTGTATTCATCAAGCACTTACCATTCTTACCAATAAGTGGTAACTTATTACTGGTTCCCAACCATGGTAAGGAAATGGTAAAGCTGATGCAAAATATTTAAGTACTCACTATTAACACTGCAAATCTTTTCTCTGGGAGTTGAAACTGCAATAATATATTTCATTCATCATTCACTCATCATCCAATCCTACGTTGCCCCATGAGGAGCATAGGAGCGGGGAGCTAAGCAAGTTGGTCTTGACATTTAAGGTGAGAGTGACCAGCCTTACTCATCCCCGTGTGGCATTACATGAGCAATAAACCCAAACCACCTCTTGGATATCAACCTTCACCGGCTCAATCCAACTGGAGCATTGTAATTACCCACTAAACCACCAGGCGCCAAAATCTGGTAATACGGTTACCTTCCAGTATAGTAAATGGTTTCCTGGTGTACATGAAACCATTTGGCTTGTCACTCAGCGTAGAGTCCCCCATAGGCAGAAAGAAGAGGAAAGAATGAAGGAAAGAAAGATGGAAGAAAAGTCACCTGTAAGCAGAAGGATGAGGAAAGAATGAAGGAAAATGACAGAAGAGGATGGAAGGAATGAAGGATGGAGGAGAGGAAGGGGCAGACACCCGAGAGCAGCACTACATCGAGTGAGTGGATGGTGAGCACCTCCACCTACCACTACAGCATTTTATTTACCCTAAAAGTACCCCGTACTAGTCAGATTTGAGCCCCACACCTCCGGTATTATGGTATTTTCACACATTCGATCTCGACTCAGTGTGATGAGAGACTACAGTAACTTTGTGTAAATGTCTCATTACCTACAGACAACACATTCACTTCCATCCATCACTGAATCCTATGTTGCCCCATGAGGAGCGTAGAAGCCCGGGGCTAGGCAAGTTGGTCCTGACATTTAAGATGAGAATGACCAGCCTCACTCATCCCTGAGTGGCATTATGTGAGCAATAAACCTCAACCACCCCTTGTATTATAAACCTTCACTGGCTCAATCCAACTGGAGCACCATAATTACCTACTAAACCACCAGGTGCCAAAATTTGGTACTATGGTTACCACCCAGCATAGTAAATGGTTTCCTGGTGTACAGGAATCCATTTGGCTTGTCACTCAGTGTAGAGTCACCCACAGGCAGAAGGATGAGGAAAGAATGAAGAAAAACTAGACAGAAGATGGAGCGTAAAGTCATCAGTAGGCAGAAGAAAGAGGAATGAATGAATGAAAGAAAGAAGAGAATTGAACGAAAGAAGAACAGAGGAGAAGAAAGGGCAGACACCCAAGAGCAGCACTACATCGAGTGAGTGGATGGTGAGTGCCCCCACCTACTACTAACCCGAAAAAATATTCTTAAACAAACATGCTCCTGACCACTACTTCGCTGCCATCACTCTAACCTCTGAATACCTCCACAATAATAATAATAATAAAATAAATGTAGCACTTGTATATACACACTAAACAAACAAATTAAAATGTTTTACGACTGAAGTTCAATATGGCGAGGTTGCTGGGAACAAGACATAAAATGGTACAGCTGTCTCTACCCTCTTCTCTCAAGAACAATTACTCCCTCACTAACAGTGCCCTTTGCCTCGCAGCATCAAAAATTTACAAGCTAAAAACAGCCATTCACCTCAAAACATATCAGATATTGTGAAAACATTTAAACATCCATTGTTATGGTTTCGTAACACTGATGTCTCCTAGTCGTTTTACCATTGTATGGTAAGTGACAGCTCTAAGGATAGTGCAAGAGAAATGCAGCCTCATTTTCAAATATCAGAACATAATTCTGCACTGGAAATGCCAATGTGAATATCAGACAGGAAGCTAGATAAATAAAATTATAGACAGATAGCTACCGAGAGATTCATTCTACCACCCGACTGCCCAAAGTATAATACTTCTCATTAAATGTTATATCAAAATCCTACGTCACTACCTCCATTTTCTACCAGTTTCAGCCAAAAGGCTAAGTAAGTGAGGGAAAGCCTTCTTTCTCATCTTGTTTTTTTCTAACACTTTAGTCAAAGAAGCTGGCAAACATGAGCTAACCAGCCTACTGCAATTATTCTCCTAATATTGCTAATGCAAACGTTTTTATTGAGTACAAGCGACTGGTGAAACTTTTCAAGGTAGGGGCATTTGATTCAGCTCACACTAAACCCTCCCGTGCACCGTGTAAACTGAATTGGATAAAACCATTTGGCAAGCAAGAATAAAGAACCCTATAAAATACATTACTGGGTTGGAGGGCTATGATAAGCAGCTTATCACCACACCCCTACCTGGACGCCTCCCACTCTACACTCACACCCACACATACAAGCTTTGGGCTGCATTCACTTTTGCCAATTATGATAGCTTTGCTAGAGCAGCAATAAGGCAGACGGTGAACAGGATAAATTACTCAGATCAGCAGTGATGCAGAGAGGGTGAACGGGATTGACTGCTCGTCGCTGTGTCAGCTGTGAATACAACAAAAATGGCGGATGCTACTATGAATGCCAATCTGGCACTGCTAATTTCAAATACTGTATTAATTATCTATTATCTACTAAGTAAATTTTATCCCATTTTCATAACATAATACTGTAAGTGGCTGATCCCTGATTGGCTTAAACACTGCAAATGTATATCAGTCATGGCTGAAAAACACAGTGCAGCTGTAACTTCAGGCAGTACTGTTTAATGTTACAATTGTTTTTCCTGTTTTTCTCTATCAGTAATATAATACTGTTTCCTTGTACAATAATCTTCTCGAATTAAACAAAATACCAGTGAGAGAGACCATCCTAACAAGGGCGATTGAATTTCCACATGGGTCAGACATCTTTTATAATGACTCAGCAGTCTCACTAGCCAACCTCTCTCCAATATAATTGCCTTGCTGGTTAGTGAGTGGATGGCAAGTGAAGTGATCATGATTGCTTTTCAGCAGGTTGACCGGCAGTTCACCAGTGATCATGCTAACTTCTGACTGGGTGAACGCTAGGGGTTAAACTGCTAAAATGCTGTGAGCTGTAATTTCTGGCAGTATGGTTTATTGTTGTAGCTGTTTTTCCCATTTTCACTAACAGTTATATAAGACTGTTTCCTTCTATGATATTCTTGTCTCCAATGAAACAAAATATCAGTAAGAGAAGCCAGCCTAACAAGGATTATTGAATTCCCATATGGGAGAGACATCTATTATAATGACTCTGCAGTCATGCTAGCCAACATCGCCAATACTAGTTAGTGAGTAGATGGCAAGTGAAGCGATCATGATTGCCTTTCAGACGGTTAGCAGGCAGTTCACCAGTGATCATGCTAACTTTCGACTGGGTGAACGCTAGGTGCTAAACTGCTAAAATGCTGTACTTTCAGGCAGTATTGTTTAATGTTGCAACTGTTTTCCCCATTTTTCATTAACAGTAATATAAGGCTGTTTTTTTTTTTCAATGTTATTCTTGTCTTGAATGAAACAAAATATCAGTTAAAGAAGTCAGCCTAACAAGGGCTACTAAATTTCCATATGGGACAGATGTCTGTTACAATGACCCAGCAGTCATCCAAGCCAACATCTCCAATATGATTCCCTTACTAGTTAGTGAGTGGATGGCAAGCAAAGTGACCATGACTACATTTCAGAAGGTTAGCAGGGAGTTCAACAGTTATCATGTTAGCCTGCTAGAGTAGGGTGTATGCTAATACTAAATTGCTTCTAGGGATCTAGACTGTCATATGGCCGGCTGTAAACAAACATTGTGTTCTGTTCTTGAACTTGGGTGTTTCTAACTGTAAAATCTGAGTACTGTATATACAGGAGTGAATGTAATTTTTCACACTAAATCAAAGGTCTTTATACTCTAGAAAATACTTATGACTCCAAGCAGTAAGATGATCAGCTGTATAAGAGATTCTTCTAAATGGAGCAAAGCGAACCTGTCTAGTCTGGCCTCCAGGACGCATGGGGATATTTGAAAGTAACTTTGAGACAAAAAAGTGTGTCTTATACCCTGCAAAATACAGCATGTGTGTGTGATGATAGAATGAGAAGGTCTGTAATGGATGCAAGAGCATACGGAGGTTGGGGAAGTGGACTTTCTGACCACAACTTAGTGGTGGTGAAAGTCAAGGATCAAGTGCTATAAAGGAATAAAAGGAAGGAAGGACAGGAGGAAGTAGTCCATACAAGGAGGACAGAGAGGTTGCAAGAAGATGGAAATAAGGCTCAATATATGACAGAAGTGAAGTAGAGATTGGGTAAATATGATTTGGAGGTGGAAGGTGTGTGTGAAATATTCACAACACAGTGGACTTTCTGACCACAACTAAGTGGTGGTGAAAGTCAAGGATCAAGTGCTATGGAGGAATAAAAGGAAGGAAGGACAGGAGGAAGCAGTCCATACAAGGAGGACAGAAAGGTTGCAAGAGGATGGAAATAAGGCTCAATATACGACAGAAATGAAGTAGTGATTGGGTAAATATGATTTGGAGGTGGAAGGTGTGTGCGAAATATTCACAACACTGTGTAGCATGTGAGGTGGTGTGTGGGGTGAAGAGAAGACGTAACAGCATGCAAGGAACAGCGTGGTGGAACAAAGAGGTGAGACATGCTGTGGTGCAAAAGAAACATATAATGAGTGGATGGGAAGCAGAGGCATGGAGGAAGCTGAGAGATGGAACAGAGAATTGTAAGAAGAGAGGAAGAGAGAGGGGAAAAGATTATTAAGAGAGAGAAAGAAGAGAGTGGATGAGGAATTTGGAAGGAATCTGAATGTAAAGTGGAAGGAATGTAAGAAAATGTTCTGGAAGGAGGTTAAAAGAGTTAGACAGGATAAGTAAGTAAGTTAGTAAGGGAGTGAAGGATAAAAATGGTCAACTGAGAGTGGAGAGGGGAGAAAAAGTTGGCAGATGGGGAGAACACTTTAAGAAATTTATATAGAGAATGAAAGTGATGTGTGTATAAGTGGGTGGGGAATGGCTGGGAGAAGGAAGGAGATCAGAAGGGAGGAAGAGGACAGAAGGATGGAAGTACTGGAAGCAATGAAGAAAGTCAAAATGGGGAAAGCCCCAAGAACAGATGGACTATGTGGTGAAAGGTTGAAGCATGGGTGAGAGACAGTAGTAGAATAGATATGGAAGATGTGTAGATTGGCCTGCGAGGACTGTCGAGTCCCGGTGGATTGGAAGTCAGGCATAATTATTCCCCTGTAAAAAGGAAAATGGGAAAATGAAGTGTGTGGTAATTAAAGGAGCATTTGTCTTCTTAGTGTAATAGGAAAACTATATGGCAGGATACTTACTGACAGAGTTAGGGAAATAACAGAGAAATTAGTCAAAGAAGAACAGGGAGGTTTTAGGAAGGGAAGAGCTTGTGTAAATCAGATATTCATCCTTAGCTGGGTAGGTGGTGGCGACCATCATCCACTCACTTGATGTAGTGCTGCCTACTTCTTCCTTAGCCTTTATCATTCTTTTTCTGTGACTGCCCTCCTCTCTTCCAATTTTTCCTATCTTTCCTGTCACTTCTTATTGCTTTTCTTTCTTTTACAGGTGGCTTTACGTTGAGTGACAAGCCAAGTGGTTTCCTGTAAGCCGGGAAACCATTTACAACGCTGGGTGGTAACCATATAACCAAACCATACGTGCTCCCTACGTGTCAACAAGTGGGTTGGTGGAGGGTTAGTGCCCCTCCCTGTAAAACAAATAACTCAAAGTCAAATGGCCACCCCTTACGGGATTATGGCGTCTGGCAATAGATAGATAGATAGATAGGTCTTTAATGGAAAAGTTTCTAGAGAAGGGAAAGAAGCTGTATGCTCCCTTCATGGATTTGCAGAAAGCATATGACAAGAGTAGACAGGCAAGGGATGCTGAAAATATTAAAAATATATGGAGTAAATGGGAAGACGCTGAATGCCGTAAAGAGTAAGTATGAGGCTGCTAAGGCTGCAATGTGTGTGGATGGTGAACTGAGTGATTTTCTATCTGAAATATGTTGGAGAGAAACAGGGATGTGTCACATCTCCATGGTTGATCAATCTGTATATGGATGGGGTTATGAAAGAGATACAAGGTAGGGCAGTGGATGTTGGGGCAGCCATAATGAGAGAGGGCAGCATTTGGAAACTTCCTGTACTGTTGTTTGCAGATGACTCTGTATTGTTAAGTGAGGACGAAGGGGAACTGCAAGGCTTGGAGAATCAGTTTGGGAGAAAGTGTAAGAAACAGAATCTAAAGGTGAATGTAGGGAAGAGTAAAGTTATGGCATTTGAGAGAAATGAAGTCACTCAATGTACAGTAAGGTTGGATGATGAGGAAATGGGAAATGTGAGTGCATTTACATACTTGGTAGTGTGATAAGTAAGGATGGAGGTTTTGAGGAAGAAGTGCTTGAAAGGGTACAACATGAAAGAAAGGTTGCTGGTTCTTTGAAAGAAGTGATAAGAAACAGGGAAATGGGCATGGAAGTAAAAAAGTTGTTGCAAGATAGTATTGTGATACCAACTTTAACGTATGGAAGTGAAGCTCGGACCTTGCTGGAAGGACACAAGTCAAGAGTGAGAGCAGTGGAAATGAGTTATCTGAGAGGAGCATGTGGAGTTACATGGAGAGACTGACTGACAAATGAGGAAGTGAAAGGGCTTTGTGGTGCGGGTGTGGATGTGACAGAAAGCATTAGGAGAAATACACTGAGGTGGTTTGGCCATGTGGAGAGGAAGGAGAGCAAGAGACTAATGAGGAGCATGTATGTACGTGAGGTGGATGGGGGGAGAGGGAGGAGGAGGCTGAGGATGAGATGGAGAGATGGAATGGAGAGGTATATTTGAGAGGGGGTGTGAGCTGGGGGGAAGGCAGTGAAATGGCAGGTGACAGGGAGGTGATCTGTCTGAGGCCACCCCGTCCAGGACCAAGGCGTCTGGAAATAAACAGGTTGAGTTGGAGACGATGATAATGAGAGATGAAACAACTCACTGTGATAGTGCTGAGGAGTGAAAGGGAGGATGAGTAAAACTACTCCCTGTCCTCATTTCACTTGCACATTATGGCTTACTTGTAACTTGCCTTTCATTCTTCCCTGCTCACACAATATGGTTTCTACGTCTGGGCTGCTTCTACATCATCCAGACTTCCTTTCCCATCCCAAAGGGTGAGGTAGGGTCCAGGGGACCAGGTAAAGCTTGAAAGATTGAGATACCGAACTAACCAAGTTTACCGAACTGATTGGGCCACAATCCCATTCATCACCATTTCCAGCCCTTGAAATTCTGGCTGTACTAGACAAGCCTCTACACTTTAGGAAAAAATATTCTCTGATGAGCTCTGTGAACAGAAATGCATTCAAACAACATATAGTGACCTCTCAGTTTACAAGAGGGTTGTGTTCCTTAAACAGTCGGGTGCTGTGATTTTCATTTATACATACAGTAATTATCCCATAAAAATTAAAGATAAGTGAAGGGGTTGGGTTCTGTGGCTGTGAAATATTACAATTTACATAGCATTCACTTACCACTTTGAAAATACAGTCACCTTTTACTTTTTGATGCTTAGAGTATTATTACCTTGAAACAAGGTATTTTTAGGTAACATGTTGTTGTTATTGTGATCTGAAACAGCTAGTAAAGAGAAGCAACTGTTACACTGATGAGTGGCACGCTTTGTTCCATGCTGCTTAACAACAAAGTAGGCAAAGTTCATCTTGGAAACTTAAGTGTGAGAAACTCTAACTGCATGTCTTGTGGTTCTGTAAATTGGTGCTGTACTTCTGACATCCAAATAATGAATCTACAGTACCATGTTCTGAAGATGGTAAAGAGGCCATGGTGAAGTGTGTTTTTACAAATGTTGTCCATGGCTAGTCATCCGAGTCTGAATAATAATTTTAAAATATCAGGAAAAAATGAAATCACTAAGAAGCAGATGATTTAAACAATATTTTTAATTATTACTTCTTCATGCTTAAATTAAATATTTTCACAATTTTAAAACTGATATCAAGCTCATTTGAGTACTAATTTTAGCAACAAACTGTGAGTCAAACTTGTTATTCAATTCCCATTGCAGGCAAACTCTCACTGACTGTTGTCATTTTGGTTAACAGCTTGCAAAAGTGGCCGACATGTTTGCTGATTTTGGGCCAGTGCAACACCATCTTAAATATCCTCTAAAGAGGTTTTGCTACTATACTGAGAATCTATGTATTTTTAAATATGTAAATTCTAATTAAAAGAGAAAATGGTAAAGAAAAGTAATTCAATCTCACCTAAGTGAAGAGGTCACTGTACTACATTAGCAATTTCATTACGAAACTTCTATATCAAACAACCTACGTCCGGTATCCAAAAGTACCTAAACTTACTTTCATCATGTCATCCAGGTCACCAGTAACTATGCCAGCCTCCTTGAGGGCAGCCAGCATGGTGCGATAGGCCAGGCGATGCATCTCCACCCAAGACACACCAGGGCTCACTGCTGCCATAACTGCTTGGGATGCAGCCAACACAGCATTGTAGATTATTTTCTGATCAGAGGTGAATTTTCCATTGGCTGGGAAGGAGCAGGTGATGTCACTGGTATAGCAGTAGTACTCTGCACCCATATCAAAAAGGCAGATATCACCATCACCAACCTACAAACACAAAACATGCATATAATTATGATCTGTGAATAAAATGAATTTCAACTGGCTACTGTACTGTACTACTCATACTGTTAGAATTCTCTGAGCATAAAGAGGCAACATCAGTTAACTGAATGAGTGCATCCAATGAAAAAGACTTAAGCACACAACTCTCACTAGACAATCTAACACCACAGATGACAGACACTGCAAAATAACCACTGATCCTATTCCATGTTAGCAACCCTACTTAAACATGGATTCAATAATGTATGTACAGGATTACTTTCTATTAACACCTCTGTTTTAGCCATAAACATAATCTTAGACTTATGCATGTATCTTACTGGGAAGGGTAATGATAGCACTCATATCATTTGTGAAGTTTCCATGGTGATTGGCATAACTACAGTGTAGTAGTTGTTTTTTACACCAGTCTGACTGATCAAGTAGAACTGTCAACCACAGGAAAGGAACTGCCCTTATGGGGTCATCTCATTGATTCTTTACACTGTTTATACTGTGTCTGCATCTTAAGTGTGACATGTGCTATGCAATGGTTCAATATGTGTGTTATGTTATGTGGGCTTATTCTTTACACTGTTTATATTGTGTCTGCATCTTAAGTGTGGCATGTGCTGTGCAGTGGTTCAGTATGTGTTTTATGTTATGTGGGCTTATTCTCCATCCAGGGTATTCATCATCTGTGATTCCACCCAACTCATATCTTAGCTGTTAACCGAGCAGGACTGGCTGATGTCCTGATCTAAGACTAGTAAAGTTAACTCAGTCAGCTCCATTTAAGGATACCCCTGATGGTGCACGTCAGGAGGGGAGCTTGTAATAGTAGGAGCAGTAGTTGTTCCCTAGACAGTGTGGCTGAACAGCCCCAAGTTCCTAAGGAAGCCCACAGCCAAGACGGGGCTTTCCCATAGAGCTCTTAAGGAGTGTATGTTGTGTTGCTGGTGCAGACGATTGTGTGTAATGCAGTCTTCCACAATGTACTTAATAGTAAGGGGTGCTGTGTTGCATCCTGGACAGGCATCAGTCATGGAGTCATCCAGCCTCTTCTGATAACTCAAGAGGGCTAGATGATGCCCACATCTCAGTCCTCACGAGGGAGGTAGAATTCAGAAGGGTGGATATCAGGAGGCAGCACATGCAGCTGTACGTTGTCTCTGAGTGACTGAATGGAGCTGCGAGTGATCTGAGCATGGATATGATTCTGGAAGCTGGTCTGAGGTGGGCACTGGGGGAGAGATGACTATTTGTGTATGATATCATGTGCTGGGTGTTGTTTTGATGTTCCCTGGTGTGTGGATGTTCTGCCATGTAGTGTAGTAGATGGCATGGGTTTCTGGAGGCTACAGCAAGAATTTGTGTGCCTCTCATGTCCACATGATCCTTGACTTTGAGGACTTTGGTCTCTTGGTGTAGTAGCTCTGCAGCCTGTAATTATTCTTAAGGCCTTGTTCTACATGGTCTGCAGGGTGTTGTAGTGTGTTTTAGTGAGATTAGAAGCCAAAGCAGGGCCTGCATAATTCATCACTGAACGTATATATTGTTTGTATACCGTGGTGGTGGTTTCTTTGTTGTGTTGAGTCTTGGAGTTAATTCATTTTTAATGTCTGTGATATGTTGTTTAAATGACATTGATGTATTGTATGTTACACCAAGAATTGTGTGTGTGTGTGTGTGCGTACTTACCTAGTTGTGATATACAGGAAATGAAATACGCTCGTGGGGTCCCGGCTCTGTTTCTCTATCTGTTGTCGGATGCCTTAATCCCGTAAGGGGTGGCCTCAAACAAACTGCCTCCATGTCGCTCTGTCCCCCGCCATTTCACTGCCCTGCTCCAAGCTCACATCCTCCTCTCTCAAATACCTCTCCACTCCATCCCTCCATCTCATCCTTGGCCTCCCCCTCCCTCTTCCCCTCTCCACCTCACTCATACACTCTCCTCATCAGTCTCTCACTCTCCATCCTCAACTTTGCTTTGAGCTCGTTTAAGTTTTTAGACTGGACGATCTCTTTGTCCAGGCTATTCCACAGGTCTATGCATCTATATATGGAAAACTATATTTCTTGACATCCTTCAACCAACTTGACTTTTTCAGTTTCACTCTGTGTCCTCTTGTTACTCTCCTATCCCATACAAACACATCTTCTCTGTCAATTTTATCTACTCCCATCATGGCCCTGAACACCGCAATCATGTCGCCCCTCTTTCTCCTTTCCTGTAAGGAAGGCAGATCCAGCTTTTCCAACCTCTATCTGTACGACAGATCTGCCAGGCTAGGAACCATCTTGGTTGCTGTTCTTTGTATTCTCTCGATCTTGTTTATATCTTTCTTTTTGTGTGGGGACCACACTACTGCTGCATATTCCAACCTGAGGCAGATGATGGCCACTATCAATTTTTTCATCTCCTCATCAATGTAATGAAATGTTACTCTTATGTTAGTCAAGTGTTTGTATGACTTTCTAACTGTCTTGTTAATGTGTTTTTCAGGTGACAAACTATCCTGGACCAGCACTCCCAAATCTTTCTCTTCTCTCACTTTTGTGATTGGTTCATTACCCATCCAATAATTCAGTGATGGCCTCTTGGTACTTATACTCATTTCCAATATTTTACATTTTTTTGCATTGAATTTCATTTCCCACATCCATCTCCAGTCATCAATCTTATCCAGGTCCTCCTGCAACATTTTACAGTCTTCCTCAACTTCTACTTTCCTCAAGATCTTTGCATCATCAGCAAACAGACTTGCATAACTATTCATTCCATTTACCATACTGTTTACGTAAATCAGGAACATTACTGGCGCTAACACCAAGCCCTGTAGGACTCCACCTGTTACTTCCCTCCATCAAGACATCCTCTCCTTTATTACTGTCCTCATTTGTCTGTCTCTCAAAAAGTCTCTCATCCACTCCAGGAGGTTTCCCTTCAGTCCTCCCATGCGCTCCAACTTCCATATTAGTCACTTGTGGGGTACCTTGTCAAAGGCTTTCTCCAATGCTAAATACACACAATCAACCAAACCGTCTCTCTCCTAGAACGTCAATTGCTCTTGAGTAAAAGCTCAGCAAGTTGGAAACACATGATCTTCCATTTCTGAATCCAAACTGACTTTCAGCCAAAATGTTCACCTCCTCCAGATATTTAATCCATCTGTCTTTCAGGATTCTCTCGCACAATTTTGCGACCATGCTAGTCAGGGACACCGGTCTGCAATTCAGGGGTTCTTCCTTGTTTCCTCCCTTCTAAATTGGTACCACACTGGCCCTCTTCCATTCCCAAGGCACACACACAAATAAACCGTGAATCTTATCCGCCAGATGTTCTCTGCATTCCTTCAGTACCCAATCAGAGATTCTGTCCTTACAACTTGAGTTTCCAGTAATTTATGCACTTCCTGCACTTACACTTTTATATCTTGTACCACTACATTTCTAGTCACTCCCTCCCCCTCCACAAAATCCCTTTCTTTAGTGAAAACAGATTGAAAACATTTGTTCATTATTTCAGCTTGCATTGCCGCATCTTTATAGACCTCTCCTTCGACTTTCAGTTTATTGACTCCTTCCTTTTGTTTCAATCTGCCATTGACAAATCTAGAAAAGTTTGGGTTCTTTCTTACATTTGTCAACTATACCTTTTTCAACATTCCTTTCTTCCCCTCTACATATTCTTGAATATTCATTTCTAGTTCTTCTATATTCTTCCTTTGTTCTAATAGTACCTCTCTTTTGCCAGTTGTTCCATGCAATGTCTCTCTCTTTTTTTTGCTGTCATACACCTGTTAAACCAATCCTTTTTCCTGTTTTCTTTCCCACTTACTCTTGGCACATATTTTTCCACTCCGAATTATAGAGATCTAGAAAGATATCCCACTTCCTCTGTATCTCTCATTTCTCTGAATTTTTTCCAGTCCACATTTTTGAAAAATTTCCTCAATCCTGTAAAGTTTGCTTTCCCAAAGTTATATCTTCCCTGCCTATAAAGCTCATCTCCTGGCACCACGTTCCCTTTTATCATCTGGAACTCAATGACCACAAGATCACTTTTTCCTATAGGACACAGATATTTCAAAGATTCAATTACGTCAAGTTCTTTGGTTAGCAATAAATCTAGTCTTGCTGGTGTGCCATCACCTCTGAATCTTGTCTTTTCTTTGACCCACTGGATCATTACATTATTCACTGCTATATTTAACAATATACAGTAGTGCCCCACAAATCTTCACTGCCTCTTGAGTCCCATTCTTATCAGTTCACCTCTGTACTCGTACAATTAAAATCACCCATCAGAATTATGTTGTTCCTTTTCTCGATCACTTTCTGTAATGTCTGATAAATCTCCTGGTGTTCATCGTCATTCCATGCCCTTGTCTTAGGGGGAAAATATACTACTGCCATGTCTCTCTTGCCATTCTCTCCAGTTTCTAATTTCATATTTATCACTTCAGCCCTACCCTCTCCCATTTCCATAGTACCCACATTTGTTGTTCTTCACTGCTATCAATCACTCCTCCAGTTTTTTTTTTCTGTCTCTTCTCTACAGTTTGTATTTACCATCTCCCATATGGATATCAATATCCTCTTTTAACTTGGTCTCTACAAAGCACATAATATCTGGTTCATGTACCCTCAAGAAATCATTGATTTCTAACCTTGCTGATATTAAAGCATCAATAGTATATATGCCACTTTCAACATTTTTCCATTGTTTTTTATTCCCTCTTCTCTTGCTCTCTCTGTCAGTACCACTTCCTCAATTTCTGATACAGAACTCTCCAGTAGAATACTGTCTTCTCTTCTTCCATTCTGTTCGTTTTTTGCCTCCCTTCCTTTACTAACTCCTTTATTTTAGCTCTTTCTCCTCATTTGCATCTCTCCTTATCCAAACATTCTTGAAACCCTCTTTGTCTGATAATTTCCATGTTCTGTTGATTTCATTTACCATCACCTTAGACAAACTTTAAGTGGCCTCGCCCCTCCTTCCTCGTACTTTCCTAACCTAAACACTTCTTCAATCTCTTCTTGAGCTTTGTTGTTACCCTCCATAACTACTGATACTATCTCTTTAACCTTACTCCGTTCTTCTTTTTCTCTTTCTGATCTTACTGTCATATGTTTTTCTTTTACCCCTGAAATTATCACACAGTTTTTCTTATCTGCTACATCCCTGACTAACAAGTCTCTACTTCTTAGTACCCCAGCCACTTCCTTCTCCACATTTTCCTTGCTTTGTTGTTCTATAATCTCTTTCAATTTATACTTCCTTCCTCCTACCTTGTATTGCTCCTTGATTTCCTTAATGTGCTCATCTTGCATTCTTGATTCTGATTCATACTCATCTACAGTAAACCCTTGATAAGCCGAACTATATGGGGCTCTAACCTGGTTCGAATTACCGAATTTTCCGGCTTACTGAATTTTCTGGCTTACCGAATTTTCACCCCCCAAAATTGCTAAATTACCGAATTATCACCCCCCAAAATTGCTAAGACAATACCTATTACTTGTCCTTTCAACACTAAATTAAAGAAGCATATAAATAAATTAGTTATGACAAAAAACAATATAGTGCATTTAATATACATTTAACCCCTTCAGTGCTGGGTGTATTTTCATTTTGTTCTTGCTGCCACCAGACAATTTTAGTCAGTGTAGGTTGGATCTGTGGAAGTGCACGGGGTTGGTACAGCCTTCGTTAGCCCCTTCAGTATGTGAGTCCAGTCCTGAGTGCCATAAAATCGGCTGGAGGAAGCGTAAATAAAGTAGAAATAGACGTAAAAGTACTGAAGTGGTTAATTGGTAGGAAATCATTCACAGAGGCAGTACCGACTGTCGGTAACATGTGTTGGAGATGGATTTCCACCCCCCCAAATTCCAATAACAATACTTATTACCTGTCTTCTTAACACTAAAGTAAAGGAGCATATACAGTGTATAAATTAATAAAGAAAGACAAAAAGGAAAGAATTCAGTGCACATAATTTGCCTTTCGTCAGAGGCAGAAGATCGTCGGCAGTTTGTTTTGTTTTGGAGACGGAGGTGGTGGAGTTCACGCTTGAACGTAAATTCTAAAAAGTACCCAGTATTTATTTCACTCTATATTAAGAACTAAACTTAAATGTAATCACTATAATAGACTGCAGTGTAACACCTTTCGTTAGAAGCAGTAGATTCTTTGGCAGTTTGTTTTGTTTTGGAGACAGAGGTGGTTGAGTTTATACTGTAACGTAAATTCTAAACAGTACCCAGTATTTATTTCACTCTATATTAAGAACTAAACTTAAATGCAATCACTGTAATAGACTGCAGTGTAACACCTTTCATTAGAAGCAGTAGATTCTTCGAAGTTCGGCAGTTTGTTTTGTTTTGGAGACGGAGTTTGTGAAGGTGGGTTAGTTCATACTTTAACGTAAATTCTAAACATTACCCAATATTTATTTCACTCTATATTAAGAACTAAACTTAAATGTAATCACTGTAATAGACTGCAATGTAACACTTTCAGTAATAATAGCACTGAACTTTAATCATGATCAGTACACTGTCACACACGCACATTTTTTTTTTTTTTAGCTTCATTCTTTTACGACTAGAGGTGCCAGTATCACTTCTTTTAAGCTATGAACCTTCCATGGCAAGGCAGATGGCAAAAGGAGAGCACTGTTCAGCACTAAATGACAGTAAGAATGGCGCAACTACCGTCTCCAAAAGCAAGCACCAGACTGGTGCCACGAGTCCGCTTGGCGCCATTTCTCCCCCTACTTTCGCATTTCGGCCTACTTCATACGTGGTCTCGGCCTGAGTTCGGCTAACTGAAGATTCCGGCTTCTAAAAGTTCGGCTTATCGAGGGTTTACTGTAGTTTACTTATCATCCTGTCTCTTTCTTCTTCCAACCTCTTATTTTCCCTCCTGAGCTGTTTTATTTCATTTGAGGCAGATTCATTGCTCGCTTTTAATTCTATAACTTCTCTTTCTTGTTCAGCACTGCGTGTGCTTACTCTGCAGTACTCTGATCTCTTTCTCCTGATCTAAGGTTTGTTCCTGCAACTCACTAATTACTGACCATAGTGCGATGAGTAAGGATGGAAGTTTTGGGGATGAAGTGCTCGAAAGCGTACACCAGGAAAGGAAGGTTGTTGGTTCACTGAAAGTGGTGATGAGAAATAGGGAGATGAGTATGGAAGTAAAGAAGTCACTGCACGATAATATTCTGATCCCTACCCTGTATGGATGTGAGGTGTGGACCCTGCTAGAGGGGAACAAGTCAAGAATGAGAGCAGTGGAAATGAGTTACCTAAGAGGAGTATGTGGAGTGACATGGAGGGACAGGTTGACGAATGAAGAAGTTAAAGAACGTTGCGGGGTGGATGTGGATGTGATTGAGAAAATTAGGAGAAATACACTGAGGTGGTTTGGCCATGTGGAGAGAATGGAGAATGAAAGACTGACTAAGAGGGTGTATGTAGGTGAACTGGAGGGAAGGAGAGGGAGGGGGAGACTGAGGATGAGGCACTGGGATGGAGTTGAGAGGTATATGGGGAAGGGAGGGGGTAGTGAGTTACAGGAAGGGCAGTCAAATGGTGGGTGACAGAGTGATTTGGAGGTGTTTTGTTTGTGGCCACCCTTAGTGGGATTAGGGCACTGGGCTATAGATAGATAGACAGACCTTTTTTAACTCCTGGACTTTCCTCTCCATCATTTTCTCCACTCCTGCTTGGTTCAGTTTAGTACTTCCTTTACCCATATCTTTATCGAAGAAGACCGCAAACTCTCTGCCACCAGATATAAACAATGAACTGTCCTTCTCCGTCATGATGCAACCATACGGAAACTTTGTACAGTAAACCCTTGATAAGCCGAACTATATGGGGCTCTAACCTGGTTCGAATTACCGAATTTTCCGGCTTACTGAATTTTCCGGCTTACCGAATTTTCACCCACCAAAATTGCTAAATTACCGAATTATCACCCCCCAAAATTGCTAAGACAATACCTATTACTTGTCCTTTCAACACTAAATTAAAGAAGCATATATAAATAAATTAGTTATGACAAAAAACAATATAGTGCATTTAATATACATTTAACCCCTTCAGTGCTGGGTGTATTTTCATTTTGTTCTTGCTGCCACCAGACAATTTTAGTCAGTGTAGGTTGGATCTGTGGAAGTGCACGGGGTTGGTACAGCCTTCGTTAGCCCCTTCAGTATGTGAGTCCAGTCCTGAGTGCCATAAAATCAGCTGGAGGAAGCGTAAATAAAGTAGAAATAGACGTCACAGTACTGAAGTGGTTAACTGGTAGAAAATCATTCACAGAGGCAGTACCGACTGTCGGTAACGTGTGTTGGAGATGGATTTTCACCCCCCCAAATTGCAATAACAATACTTATTACTTGTCTTCTTAACACTAAAGTAAAGGAGCATATACAGTGTATAAATTAATAAAAAAAGACAAAAAAGAAAGAATTCAGTGCACATAATTTGCCTTTCGTCAGAGGCAGAAGATCGTCGGCAGTTTGTTTTGTTTGGAGACGGAGGTGGCAGAGGTGGTTTAACTCACACTTGAACGTAAATTCTAAAAAGTACCCAGTATTTATTTCACTCTACATTAAGAACTAAACTTAAATGTAATCACTATAATAGACTGCAGTGTAACACCTTTCGTTATAAGCAGTAGATTCTTTGGCAGTTTGTTTTGTTTTGGAGACAGAGGTGGTGGAGGTGGTTGAGTTCATACTGTAACGTAAATTCTAAACAGTACCCAGTATTTATTTCACTCTATATTAAGAACTAAACTTAAATGTAATCACTGTAATAGACTGCAATGTAACACCTTTCGTTAGAAGCAGTAGATTCTTCGAAGTCTGGCAGTTTGTTTTGTTTTGAAGACAGAGGTGGTGGAGGTGAGTTCATACTGTAACGTAAATTCTAAACAGTACCCAGTATTTATTTCACTCTATATTAAGAACTAAACTTAAATGTAATCACTGTAACAGACTGCAATGTAACACTTTCAGTAATAATAGTACTGAACTTTAATCATGATCACTACACTGTCACACATGCACTTTTTTTTTTTTAGCTTCATTCCTTTGCAACTAGAGGTGCCAGTATCACTTCTTTTAAGCTATGAACCTTCCAAGGCAAGGCAGAAGGCAAAAGGAGAGCACTGTTCAGCACTAAATGACAGTAAGAATGGCGCAACTACCGTCTCCAAAAGCAAGCAGCAGACTGGCGCCACGAGTCCGCTTGGCGCCATTTCTCCCCCTACTTTCGCATTTCGGCCTACTTTCATACGTGGTCTCGGCCTGAGTTCGGCTGACTGAAGATTCCGGCTTCTAAAAGTTCGGCTTATCAAGGGTTTACTGTACTTCCACTGCATCTAGTAATCTTTTTATGACTGAAACGTGTGTGTGTGTGTGTGTGTGTGTGTTTTTAACTAATATCCCTTGGGACCACCACTCAAGCACTCATGTACATATTCACAATACGCTGGTCTCCTTTTCAACACCGACTGTGCGATCAATGCCCCATGATCCACAAGGAGCTCCATATCTGTCGGCAATGTGTGTGTGTGTGTGTTAGGGGGGTACTGTTTATGGTGAGGTGTGGAATATGACTATGTTCTGCCATCCAGTTTGTGAGAAGGGTTACTGTTGATTTGGCTGGGGCTATTGTGAGTCTGTTTGTGGTAAACCATTCATGTAGTGTGTTGAGGTAAGGTTGGAGGATGTATGCAGCTGTGTTTGCATTTTGGTGTGTACATGTAAGTGTTATGTCATCTGCATAGGAAGCTATGTGTATCTGTGGTGTGTGGGTATATCGTGCATGTATAGATTATGAAGTGTAGGGGACAAGACTGATCCTTGAGAGACGCCATTTGTGAAGTTTCTGATGTTTGATGACTCACCGGTAAATGTTACATGTGCACAACTGCCTGCTAAGTAGTTTACCAGCCATCTTTTTGTGTGATTGTGCATGTTTGCGTTGAATATTTTGTTTCTGAGGTTATGGCAAGGGATGGCATAAAAGCATTGCTAATGTTGTAAGAACAGTGTTTGTGGACTGTAGTGGCCTAAACCATGTTGTGATGGGGGTATGGGAATGTGATGTGTTACTAACTGTAATACTAGTCGTTCAGCGACTTTGGAGGGGGTGCAGAGGAGTGTGGGGGGGGCAGTATGAGGAAGGCAACGTGGGGTCTTTGTTGGGTTTGGGGATAATGATGATAGTACCATGCATCCAGATGTTGGGTATTATGTTGCGTGAGTAGCCTGTGGAATGCATATAGGGACTGCTTAGGTATAGCCTATTTTATGGGAGAAAAGAAATTGCCATCCGGCAACCCTCTTCCGAACTGTCCTATTTCGTGCATTCTTGTTGTGAGTAACTAAATAATATACAGTGATGTTAAAGATTGAGGCATCTGGCAATAGATAGATAGATAGATGTTGAAGACAGCAGCCTTCATTGAAAAACAACAGAATAAAATATATTTAGCCTTTTTTAAAGACAAACATAAATGTAACATCAGTGCTAGCAGTCAGCTGATGAAATGAACAAAAACTAAGCATAAACATTTAAATTTCACGGGGCACCTGACAGTTGTCATGCACGTAATCAAGTAGTGCCGAACATCTGACTTATTAAATAATGACACAGATACCTCTCAGTATCATGTTATTGCATTATTGCATAATACATTAAAAGTAGGTAGACATAACCTTTTATAGTATTTTTTAATAATTACTGAGAATGAAACGATGACATAGAAGATAATAATTATGCTGGTGCCAAGGAGTTGCCCAGATGACAGATTGCAGCGGAAAATGCGAGTCAGCCTGACTGACTCAACGATGTTCACACAAGACCACACCTACAGTAGGCCTATGCTCACTACAGCCTCGCAAACTGTAAGTAATGATGTTATACGCTTCACCCATGCTTACTGTAAGTTTGATATTTTAGACAGTTCTTAACATCACTGTATATTATTTAGCTACTCACAACAAGAATGCACGAAATCGGACAGTTTGGAAGAGAGTTGCCGAATGGCAATTTCTTTTCTCCCGTGAAATAGGCAATAGTAATGCTAAAGTGGTGTGTGGTGTGGCAAGAGTAACAACAAAGAAGAAAGGTATGGCATGGTGGGATGATGAGGTTAAGAGGGCAGTGGAGGAAAAGAGGAAGAGGTGACTAAAGTGGCTGCATGACAGGGGTTCAGTTGAAATAAGAACTGAATACAGTGGGGCCCCTTGGATAGCGACTTTATTAGTCCGCCAAAATGGCCGCTATCCATGAAATCGCTACCCGAGGGGCAAACTTCTTACCTTAAAAAATTAATACAGTCCTGGACTCCTTCAGCTATACCCCTAATTTCCTCCATTACCCATCAGTATCACGTCATATTTCTTCAGTACTGTAATAAGATAAACGTATACTACATATTCAAAAAATTATCTTTTTCTTTTCCTCCACGCAGTATTGTTTCTTTGGCTTGCCACGCACGTATTGCCTGGCCTTTTTGGTCACTTTTACATTACCAGCACTTCCAGTTTTTTCCCTGGGCCACCACCACCACTTGGGCCAGCCCCCAAAGTTGAAGCCATGATATTAGAACACTCAGTAGCCAGACAATAAATGGAAGGGCACAAAAAACAAGTTGAATGAATGCGCGGCGCGTGGATAAACAAACAATCTTCTTCTTCTTCATGGGGTAACTGCGGGGAGGTTCACCTTCCACCCGTCAGTATTGCCTAGATACTGGCATTCCCCCAAGAGAAAAGTAAAGGTAAAGGAAAAATTTAAAACTGTAAAATTTGGTAGGAGAGAAATAGTTGGAGATTAGTTATAAGAAAAGCTTAAGATACGTACTTTCACTCCACATGGGTCAATGAACTGAATGACAATAGACTCACACTCACTATCAGTGTTACCAGGGTCCGACCTTGGCAACTCTGCCCACCTGCTCGTTACGTGTTAAATGCCTAGTGGATTTACACTAACCGTGCAGCATTAATCGCTATGAGATAGTTTCATTCCTGTCGCTATCCATGAATTCGCTACTTAAAAAAACGCTATATGAGGGGCTCCACTGTATACGGAGAGTGTACCAATACTATATTACTGTAATCATATAACCATACTTCATAATACCTAAACTTAAGTATGTAACCAGTACAGTTAGTGTAAATCAGCAAACCTTGAACTGCTGAGCTAAACTACAGTTCTCTCACCCCGCATCTCGGACAGATTCAGTGTCAGGGGAAATTTATGTTTCCATCCTGGCGTGAGGTCGCTAGATGTCTGGGGGAAATTTAAGTATTTCAAAGGGATAATGATATTGTATAACTCGAGTATACAATGTATAGCTATGTGTGCTAAGAATGACTATCGAGTCATTTACTAAGAGAGAATAGACTCGTGAAATCGAGCAGCGATGCTGGCTCACTTCGCCAATTCTCTAGAGTCGATAATTTATAGACTTTCTCAACGGTACACAGCAGAGACTAGACGCTCAATTAGGCTGTAATTTTGTACCGTTGGCCTCAAAGAAAGTTAGTTTCTCCCCTTAACAATCAAAAATGATAATAATAAAGATAAAAAGGATCTTGGCTGAGCCAAACTCCTAGCTAGCACAATGGATTTAAGGATTAATGCCAAAAGCTGGCCTAAGTACCAGTCGTGATTTAATACAAAGAGTTGTGCTAACGTGGAGTAGCAAAACTATATTAAATGAGTGGGAAAATTAAACACGACTGTTACATTTAACAAAGCTCAAGAAAACGAACTGTAAATTTATTAAATACAAGCAAATAAATTTACGTTACATGACTCCAATTCAAATCAAAGGAAGGGGAATGCACTCACCCACTCAGACAAACAGCTAAATATCTCAAAAGCTTTAAGCCTAGGAAAAACAAGAAAATACTAATCGGTATGGATGAAACCGAGCTGCTGCGACGATCACCAAGGGGTGGGGGCTGCGGGACACACGCCAATACAAGCTGAGATCTGAAATCGCTAAGAAATCACCCAAGCCTTAGAGGCGTACCACGGCGAGCCGTGTCTACAGACAGACTGAGCTCTCATTTGAATCCATGGCGCGAGGAGCGTGGGAGGGGAGCGGGCGGCGTATAACGGCTCAGAGCGAAACCGACAATTCAAAAATTATCGCTCAGAGGAACGTACCGCCCGCACATAAAAAACAATTACTCGCGGTAGAATGACGAAAGTTTTGACAACATGAGCGAATACAAGCACGCGAGCGGATGGTTTGAGAGAATGAGCGAACATTGTACATTTCATAATAATTCGTTCCTCCCGCAAAATCACTCAATGTCACGATTTACTTAACATGACGTTATGATGTAGAAAATTCGTGACATTCAGTCAGGGGCAAGCCAGCGTACGGAGCATATCCGTAGAGCTTCTCCTGTCAACAAAACTCCATAATACGTCACCCCAGATCTTTGAAACTAACCTACTTGGGGAATGAGAGGACAGTGAAACAATTTGGTAGCTGCGGTGGTTGGATCTTCTTTTAATCGCCTTCATACAGTAACATAAAAATCTTTGTGACAATGTTCCATCCAGTCTACCCACCCATGGCATGCCCTACAATTCACCTGCCTTCAGTAAGACTTTATCAACTGACAGTTCTACCAACCCTCCTGTTTAAGAAAATTATAGTATCTAACCACTCCCCATCCCCCCCCAAACTGTCCCTCTCACCCCCAACCTCGAACTGCTGAGACAGCGATTTGCACCTGGCAACTCCTTCACCACACCCAGCTGAGGCACCAACCCCTACCAACATCCCTCCCTTGCTGTGGCGTCCCACATCCCTATCGGCACCCTCTACAACACAGTTCACTTCGCCACTAGCCACTGTCCTGGGAATCATCTGATGCTCCACTACGAAATTTTTTTTTTTTTTTTTTTATGCATAGTAGAAGGAACCAAAGGCCACGGGCCTGTATACTGTTCCTTCCAAGAAAAAGCAAAAACAATACAAAAGAGAGCCAAATTCAAGATCCATTCAATTCGAGATGCCTGGACACACTGCGTTTGAAAGACTGGAGATCATAGGAAGTAGGAAATACAGACAGAGGAAGACAGTTCCAGAGTTGACCAGTTGCATAAATAAAAGACTGGGAGTAACGGTTAACTCTTGCATTAGAGAGTTGGACAGAAAAGGGATGAGAGTTTGTTGCTAGACAGGTACTACGTGCCCGTCGTAGAGGTGGAGGGATGCAAGCAGACAGTTCAGAGGAACAGTGCCTTCACTTGTGACATCACGCTCCCCCACAGTCACACCCTCTCCTCATGTTGGTTGGCAGTTACATCCAGCCAGCTAAACTCCACTTCATTCTGCAACTTCAGTATTCTCTTTATGTAA
>JAGKTI010008617.1:4798-33110 GCA_018397915.1 Birgus latro
CACCACCACCACCACCTCCTCCTCCTCCTCCACTTGAGTCATCCTGTCCATCACCCATCATTGGCTCTGTTTATTCGATTTTCGTTTTATTTCGTTTTTTCGGGGTTCCTTATGTTAGCTACTAAAATGTCAACACACGGAAGAACGGGTTTCACTTAAGGCTCCATTGAAACTTGAGTACAGGTAGGAAGAAGGGGGTTGCATTTGGCTTGTGGGGGACAGAGGTTAAAGAGGATCAAGTATATCCATAACACTAGAAGTAGATTAAGTTGTGTCCAAATTTGCCACATAACATTCCTGATTCTTGTTTTCACTTCATAGCACTTTGTTATTCACAATGATCATTCTGTTGGTGTGGAGAGGAATATGCAGCCTTGCAATTAAAATTTCATAAACATTCAACTCACAGCTTCAATAATAAAACACACCTTAAAACGTTAAATTTTATTCTATGCTTTTGTTATTACTTTCCTCTTTCACTTAGTGAGCAAAATGTGGAATAACGGGGAAGGCACATGGATTCAACACTTCTTTGTCGGAGGTATACAGGGGTACGAGAGGGAGGGAGTGCAGGGCTGGGAAGGGAGGTGAGGGGGGGCATAGGGGGTGGAGGGGGGTAGGTGAGATGTGTGGCTCCCCCAGGTGCGTCACAGAGGGCTGGACCCTGACCTGGAAGGGCTTGCACAGGGCTGGGGGTCCATGCCTCTGAAAATAAACAAGAGAATGAAAATAAGCATCAGTTTTAATAATCTGTTTGTAACACTATAGATCTGTCAGTATAAGTACAGGTAAAGTACAAATAAACCACAGGGATTAATGAGCTGTGTTCTGGATTTCCTTACCTTCACATGAATGTGTGATACCAAATTAGACATGATGATGATTACAATACAAATTTAAAATAATTCCATTTTTCCTCATACTGTAACTACAAGTTGTCAGCTTTACTCACCTATTTATCTTTCATATGAATCACTTTACAGTTATCTGAATACATTTCCTTATTCTACAAAAACTGCACTGCTTCAGTACTTCCTTTTCTGTGATTTCTGGCTTTCCAAGATATCAGATAAGTGGAGTAATAGTACCGGTAACTGAAGTACAGTATAGTAAAACCTCGATATAACGGACTTCAATAGACCGGAATTAGCTTTTATCGGACTTGAGGAGCTACCGGACTAAACTCCTATATATCGGAAAAAGTCCGATAAAGCCAGAAAGCAGTCCGGACTGCATGACCACTTCAGCTATGTTCACCGCAATAAGACAAGTAAAAGACATGTTTTTCAGTGCACAGTACAGTATTATTATGCCATTTGATTAATGTAGTGAAGGTATAACAAAGTACAATACTGCAATGGTGGTGAAAACCACTGATGCAATCCGGACTAATGTCTGATATATCGGAAAAAGTCCGGATTAGCAGGGGTAAGTCCGGATGTCGCTTTTATCGGAATTTCGCATTTTTCGGACTGGCTTGGGCCCCAATTAGTCCGTTATAGTGAGGTCTTACTGTATTAATAGGCTAAGATGGATGAGAAAAATTTACACTCTAAAATAGCTCTCTAAATTAATGATACCATATTTCACATTGCTACAGTAGCCATACAGAAGTCTTTGATCAGTTTGGGGGGTGGGGGGTGGGGGAATGAAGCTTGATTTATCGAAGTTGGAATTGACCAACTTATGAAAAATAAATAAATAAATGGGACTGGCGTGTTGCCAACAAACCTACATCAACTTTTACGAATACACTTATACCAACTCAAAATCATAACACAATCATATATTTGCTTATATTTTGTACATATTTACTTACTATTAGCAAGGAATACAGGTTGCACTCATGCCATCACAACAATAACAAGACAATTCACTGTCATTAATGACGACAGCAATGGATGACGATAGAATATAATTCAAATATAGTTATACATTAAAGTACTGATTAATTAACAATAAGTATATTTATAGAATGACGAGGAAATGTCCAGGGTGCGAACTGTCCTGATGGGGAATCGTCCATGTTTTGCCGGTGAACTGTCTTGGAACCGATTCACTGTTGCCAGCCACCACTGCCACCTTCACTGCCATCACTCGCACTTGCCCCAACCCCACTTGAGTGAACACCTGCTTCCTTGTCCTTGTCCCAATCACCATGGCTACTGCTGCTGATGCTTTCACTGCCTCAATCATCACAATCGAATATTTGAATGAGGGCAAACGTCTGAATGAGGACAAGCTTCACCAAGTGGCCGGTAGGTGGCATGACAGATGAACAGATGAGCATCGACTTGTGCTCGCAACCCGGCCTGAGTGGTCGAAGCATGGCTTTTGAAATCCAAGCACGAATTTGGGACGAGCTTGCGAGTCTCATCGAAGTACGAAATATCGAAGTAAGATTAATCGAATATTGAGAGCCTTCTGTACTGTAATATCAATAGCCTACTCCATATATCTATTCCTTATATATCAAAATGAAGGCAGCAAAATGCAATTTACAAATATCTGAACACAACACATCTGCAACTTTCACAATAAACCACCCATTGTGCACAACAAAGGCTGAGGAATAAGGCAACACTGCAACCTGACACTGATTAGCTAAACTACACTTCCTTCCCACAACTCCATCACTCCAACAACAAGCACACATAAATTAAAACACATCTGGTGTGAGAAGTAATAAAATTAAAGGCATCATGGTACTGAGGGGGCTAATGGAGATACTGGTTCACCATTTTCTACCCCTTGCACTACTAGAAGTCTGTCCTGAGCTGACTGAAATCATCTGTGGTAGAACAAATAAAATCATATACCGGTAACCCATATTATTTAAAGACAGGGTGAAATGCATCTATCAATATAATGCTTGTTGTTCAACAATGGAATTTACCTACTGTGCTCATGAATTTACCCAGTATTAAGCAGTGAGTGGACTGCATGGATACAGTAGTCTACCACTATATAATGGAAGATGCCTTGTTTACTATGTGTAGTGCTAGCTACTGTATTTGACATAGCCTACATTTATGAAGTTTAATGTGTAGGATTTCAATGTCTTCATTCATAATTTTATTCTTACTACAGGCATATGGTCACAATGAACTTTGATGTCTCACTGCCAAGATCAGTTGCTCTAGTTAATAAATTAAGCAGTGCCATTACTTTGTACCTTCATACTATTAAAAATGCCAAACAGCTACAAGAATAACTCTTTCTCACTAAACAAGCTTTATAAACCCTAAACCCTCAACACAGTACACCATTAACATCCACATTCATCACACTCTCACAGAACAATGCAGCCTATAAACACAATTACAGCACCCCAAAACTTCTCTTGTGGCAACAGACAAAAGGAACCAGATGCTTGCAGTCCACTGGGTTCCAGTGTGAAAAAAGAGCAAGCCATCTCCACACAAAATTTACTTAAAGTTCACAAAGTGTTCAAAATATACAAAGATGCCAAAACATTTCAGAGTACTGGCTGTTTGGGATACCAAAAGTTGCATAAAAAAGAAACCCAAAAACTGCATGAAAAAAAACACGGTATATATATATATATATATATATACACAGTATCTATCTATCTATCTATATACATACATACACTGTATAGCTGTATGAAAGAAATGCAATACAAATTAAAAAGTAAATACAGATCCCATCAAAACAACATAACATACCAACTCAACAAAACAATAAACAATATAAATCTGTGCATATACAGTACAATTAACTGCACTGATATTATGAGTGAAAGACAAATAAAAATATGGCATAAATTATGGACAAAACAAAAACAATGAAATTACCTCGACAAAAAAACATGACCGATGAATGGAAAAATAAATACGTATATAAAATTAATAACAGCAAATGAGTGAAGTTTGCATAAGCAATACAGCAACCAAATGAAATGTGTAGCACCAAAAAGTAATGAGAGAGAAATTAGCAATTTTGAAATCCTCTGCATAACGTCATATGCTGCTGCGTTTAATTATTGCGCCCTTCAGATGATTCTGTTTTAGTTATGGGAACATCAATTGTGTAGTGGGGTACTATAGTTAAAAACAACCTCCATTTACAGTTTTGTATACTGTTAGCTAATGCTTTTTTTTTTCTAACCTGAATAAGATCACCTGACAGTAGAAAGAACAGAATAGAAAGGTGTCACTACATGGAAGAGGGTTGCTGGGAAAAAAGAAAAAAAAAGAAAAAGGAAAAAAAAGCAGGCCTACTGTTCTGAAGTACAATCAAAATCACACAAGCAGGGAAATGTAAAGTAATAAAACCAGCTGCAAGAACACCATCATCATCAAAAAGAACAAATTCCACCCTACGGTAAAAATGAAACAAGGACCACAAAAACAATCACTATCCCTCTTACCTAACCTCCACCCCCACAAACTCCCTCTTCCCACTCCCCTCTCTCTCACACATGCACACAATGGAGCGGTGTCGTTTGCAAATTCCCTCTTCCTCTCATACCCTGCTCCCCTCCCTTCCCTCCATATTCCAAATACTGTACTAACTAAGGACAAAAATGTGACAAACAGGAGCCAAAACAATAACTACGGTATTTTACATTAACATCATTTCCCACCCACCTAAGCATGGGGTGCAGATAACATCATTACCAATCTAGGAACAAAACCAGTAACAATAAATATGAAACAAGGACAAAATTAGCATTCACTATCCCTCTTACTTAACCTCCATCCCCATACCCTCCCACTCCTCTCTCACACATGCACACAATAGAGGGGTGTCGTATGCAAATTCTCTCTTCCTCCCATACCCTGCACCTCTCCCTCCCTGCTCCCTACACAACCTGTCACTCATCATTCACAGTATGCAGTTATGGCCACTTCCTTCCACCCACTTCAGGCCAACCCTGGTGCTCATCTTAATATAGATGTTCTCATTAGCTACAAATTGTTTTTGTCTTGTTTTCCCATTAACATCTTCAGTCAAAAGGTGTAGCTTCTATTTTAATTTTGTTATCTCCAGATGTTTTTATTCTTATTTCCCACAGGAGAGATTTTCAAACTGGAGAGGTTAGGTATAGTCTTCTACATCTCTTCAGAATTCCTGATTTGAAAAAGTTGTCTGGAACTGTAGCAGCAAGAATAAACCAACCGAATGTGTCACTGAACTGCAGAAGTTCACGGTAAGTTACACAAGAATTTCCAGTTAACAGTCCACTGCTTCCTATAGCTAAATCCAATTTGACAGTTTCTCCAGTTTACCAAACCAATACTCTAGTATGGGAAAATAAATAGATACCGGTGCTAATAATGATAACGGAACTGACTATACAAGCAGCTTCACTAATATCCAGTAGCTACATGAAACTTTCATGATGGTAGTTTGCATTTATAAATGAAGACCAGTAAGCCCGATAAGCCAGATTATTTTACATTCATGAGTGGCTCAAAAAAATGTAATCTTGGAAGTTACTGAAGCAGAAACTTACTGGAAACAACACTACACTGTATTTCAAACACATCCTCTGTAGGCTATCACAACATCAAACACAGCAGGTGCCTCAATACTACTTTTGCTGAGTGCCCCAACTAGCCTAAGCACTGTTACATTTGCTGACATCAAAAACAGGATGACTCAGAATTAAGGCCAGAATCTTATTACAGCTAAGAGCTCAAACATACAGTGACTACAGTATCAACTCTGAGATACAGACCAAGATAAGCTATCAGTATGGTTGTCAGTATCTCTTGGACAAGGGAATGAACCAGAGGAAGAGTAAAAGTTAACCCTGTTACATGTGCAATGAGAGACCTTCCCCAAGTTGAAAAAAATAATTTGCTGGAAACATCTTTATCTATCTATGCCAGATGCCTTAATCCTGTAAGGGGTGGCCACAAACAAATCGGCTCCATGTCGCTTTGTCCCCCGCCATTTCACTGCCCTGCTCCCAGCTCACACACCCCTCTCTCATATACCTCTCCACTCCATCCCTCCATCTCAACCTTGGCCGGAAACATAACAGTATAAAAATAGCTACACCACTACACTAACTACTGATGCTGTAGAAAATATATCAATACCATTATACTGAAGGTACCGTAACAGAAACATTGTCTAATCCCCTCATGATAAAACCCTTCAGAGGCTTCCCTATACTGTACTACAGTAATGAAATCTGTCTGTTGGTAGACAGAAAAGATAAGAACAACAGTACCAAAGGCATTAAAATACTAAGCACTGCTATGTATACAAGCTACAGTGTTGCAGCAGACAGCTTGCATGTGCCCGACATAGGTGGGCAACTAAGAATATATACCGGTACCGGTAATCATAACTGTCCTGTCTCTTTCATTAACACATAGGGTGGGTAGAAGTATAAGTACAGTAGCTACAAGCTTCGATCTAGGTTATCTCTGTCTGATATTTAACTCCTTCCTGGGAAATCCCAGACTGAAAAAAACCATAACTGAAATGACTCCAGGCAGCTCAATCACTACATCTCTCTCAACCATTCTTCTTCTATACCTAACTTTCTCATTTCCCTCACTACCACATCATATCCAATTATTGTTTAGCTGGTTCATCTGCAATTCTCACCCTAACTATCATTACTGGGTATCTTGAAATTTATCCCTCACCAAGTGTCCACATTTCACTCCTACATGTAAAAATTAATAATAGTAAGGAAATAGCCTAGATAGGCATGAATCAGGCGACCCACCGACCTTGATGAGAGTCGGAACTGTACTTCGTGTGGAATACTTGGTCTTTAAGATGTGTATGTATGTACTGTATATATACATAATTAATTAATATATTTATTTACTATTATTTTTCAAAATTCCCCTCCCCCTCCGATTTTTTAAAACTAAAAAACCCGGCCTGGGGCAGGTAAGTGGGTAGGCACATGCCAACCCTGCCAACCTTCAAATTAACTACCCAATACTGTTACCAAAAATCTAAGAATGTCTACACAAACTCCTTACTTGCAGTATCACAAGAAAACCAACCCACATCAAATTAAGCCATAGCAACTACACAATATAATGGTGTACCTGCAGTATTAAAAATTTTCACAAAGCTATTCCAAACAGCAGCAATGAAGACAAACCAACAAACCTATACAATCATACACAAAAGTTCCTTACAAGCACCATCTGCACTGGACCAAACCCTTTAGTAGCATGGTTTGGGTCACAATCAAAGCTAGTGGTCCTATCTATCTATCTGTCTGTTTATTGCCAGATGCCTCAATCCCACAAAGGGTGGTCACAAACAAAATCCCCTCCACTCTGCCCTGTAAAGTGGTTATTATAGCTTGTGCTGTACAGTAGCTATATCCTCGTTTCAAGCTACACACATAAGCATCAGTTATGGTACACAAAAAATATGGCTACCAAAGTTCACAATTTGTGAAAAATATAACTTGGCCTAAAATTATCACAATACGGTATGGTTCCATGAATCTTTCATTCATCAAATTAAGCCATCTTCATTAGCTAACCACTTAACTACAATGACATCTTCTGTATTATATTGTTGCTTCCACTAGACAATTTTAATGACTTTAGAAGAAAATTTAAGATGAGATGTCAGATAATTATAGCCTTCATTAACAAAAAATTATAGCCTTCACTAACCCCTACACTCCATTAAGCTGAACATACTGGTAACTGTTTGGTGGCAGCTAGAATAAAACCATCAACAGAAAGTGTTAACAAGTTTTTAACATGAGGCAATTTTTGATCAGCTGGACCACTTCAGTTTTCACTCAACCTACAACACTCCTTTAATGCTGCTACATCACAACCAGGCTTGGCCTGGAAATACTGTGCATCAAGTTTATGGTAGCTACCACAGCCTAGTATCTTAAGCCATTAAGTAAGGTGTATCGGTACAGCATTTTACTGGTTGAGTTAGTTTTTCTGACTTCAGATTATAATATTCAGCATTCGAAAACATTCTTGCAGTGCAGTTGTTAATGAAGGCTGTATCTCATCACTTCAAATCATGGTACACTATCTTCCAAGCTGAATAAAACCACCTGCTGATGGCATGAAAAAAATATACCAGGTAAATCATGTCCACTGACTAAAGGGGTTAATTAACAGTTAATTCCATATTACTGTAATGTATCTCTTTCAATCATGTCCACTGACTAAAGGGGTTAATTAACAGTTAATTCCATATTACTGTAATGTATCTCTTTCAGCCCCAGGATGATACTGGTAGAGTATACTAAAGAAATTTAACTTCTTTCCACTAGAGTATTAATTTATTTATTTTTTACAAAATAAAAGACGCCTAACCTCTTTCAGCTTAGCTGATGATTAAAGGCCTTGCACTTAGAACCATGGACACTGATTCGTACTTCACATCTACAGTTTATCAAATTTCAGGCAACCGTGATTTAGTACCTGTACTAACATTCGGCTGCATATAGCATTCCGGAAATGCCAATCAGTAGAGTGTCGTACATTCTGTAAGAGCTGCGTGAAATACTGTGAACTTTTCAGTCATTTTTCGCACCTACTGCAGGCTTAGGCTTGATGAGTGGGTGGCGAATCATCAGTGTGAGGTGTAAACTTTGACCAAAATAGGTTATCATGTTTGGTTAGGTATAAGTGAGTCAAAACACATGATGAAAACATGATTTTTTAACTGGTTCTCTCACACCATGGATATAAGAAATTTTCAGGGTCCTCACAACTTAGGGGTTAAAGCTGTGGAAGTACCTTAGTTCCACATGGTAACACCAAATTAACTAGCATATAATATCCTACCTACACTGCCAGTTGGGGTGAATGTGATATGTCATGGGTTTGTCAGTCATGCAACCTAATGTCACTATGGGGACAGGGCAGAACATCTTTGAATGTTCTGGACTAAGGTAGCCAAGCATGAGTCCCTACAACAAACTGAGGGCAATATGAGACTGGATGTTACCATACCACGTTAACAATTTGTTTACCCTCTTGACAATGCTAAGTTTTATTTAATCATTATTTTAAAGCTATGGCATCACTTTAAGTAAGATGGATGCTTCAGATCAGATATGAACTTCTTTACTAACCACTTTAGCCCAAGTAGTCTATATCAGTTATTTTGTTATTGCTGCCTCCAGACAATTTTGCTCTGCTATGGAGAGGCTTTGTAGTAAGGGGGTTAAAAAAAAAACAATAGTCTTCAGCAATCTCTTCCCAAACATCTCTCTCTCCCAGAGTTGAGAACATTTCTAAAGGCTAAGCTAAATGATGGTGAGGCCAGCTAGGCTATATTAGTTCAAACTACATAAATATACTATCTTCATTTTACCCTAACATGACCTAAAATTAACTCTCTCCATCTTGAATGCTAACCTGTTACAAGAGATTAATTCTACTCATGATAATATGCTATGGAAAGGATAGAATGCCAAAACACTGCCAATTTTTGCCAGAGCTAAGTAAAATAAGCTGCAAGAGGCTGAGAATCTAGACTATGTTTGTGTAAATGGGGTATAATACTGTCCTCATTAACCTCTTCAAAATGGTGACATAGCCTATTCATTTAGGTTCTTGCTGCCTCCAAAAGATTTTACCATAACACTGGAGAAGCCACTTGTAACAAAGGGATCAAAAAGTTTCCAGTAACCCATTTAAACTCTGATTTTCCTCCCTTCCAACTTCAGAATCCAAGCTGCTTTGAAGTGAAGCTCCCAGAAAGCTTGTCCTGTATTGCACTTATGCAGAAAGGATGTCTATATTACAAGACTGAGATGTACAAAGTGGGTACGGTTAACTAACACTGCTGCAAGGGGCAAAGTGGGTTGTGATAAACGGTACCTGTGCTGGTAATGAGGTAGACGTGGAGTATGAGTGTTTGTAATGGGTTAGAAGAAGTAGAGTAGCCTCTCTGGTGGTAATGGGTTTGAAGTAGAAGCTGAGTACTGTACCTTAGCACTGTAGCTAATGGGTTAGAAGTAGAAAGTTAGTATCTGTGTTAGTGATCGAGAAGTAGAAAACAGTATCTGTGCTGGTAATACAGTAGAGAGGTGATGACCACACTGCAGTCTGGTAAAGCAATTTTCCATCACAAAGAGGAAGCCACCTTTGTAATGCTAGAACAAACTGAGCCTGGGCATTTCTTTTCCATCCCCCCTCCCTTTCCAAATGATTCTATTCTGCTTATGACAGACTTTTGAACTGGAGGAATTAGGTACAGGCTAGTCTTAATAGCCTCTTCAGTACATGTGACCTTTCCTATGCAGAACAGAATTATCCAGTAGCAGCCACAACACATCAAGTAACAAAGGGCATCAATCAAATTCAAGGGCATAAACAAAGATCCTATTGAAAATAGAGGTTCATAAGAAACTGAAAACTGGTTAGATGAATTACTGTAACCCCTTCCATTCTTATCATCACAAAATTTGATTCAACTTTGGGGAAACCCAGATACAACATAAACCACTCTTAGGATTCAGTGTAAAGTTTACACCACTACACATATTTACATAACACATGCCTTACAAAAACTGGCATTTATTTAATCTCAAATAAGGCTTCTAAAAGTCATTAAAGCTTACTTGACAACTACAGCATATGATACTTTTCTCATGAAGTATATACCATAACTGTGGAAAGTGTATGCTTCACCACTAACATATATATGTAAAGATTATACTCAGTAATACTTCTATGTATTCACCTCCTCTTACACTGGATGTCAAAGTAATAGCCCATACTATACTAGGAACTTAACTCTCTTAACACTAACCATACAATTACTGTCAGCGACTGATGCAGAAATTACATTCACTTCAAATATATAACTGCTGAACAAACAGCCCCTCCTACTAAGCACAAAATCAATGCATAGATAACACAAGGCAGCCACAGAACCCTTGGGCATAACAAAGTAAATATGTGGGAACCTTCAAAGTTATAATTAGTCTAGACGGAATATCTCCTTTCCTCACCTCACACCTTCAAGGGAAGTCTGCTTCTTCCTGTCTCGAGTACACCCTCTATTTCTCCGCCAACGTACATCAACTACTGTTCTAACTACATTTCATAAGCAGATGTAGCTGTGTCAATGGTCAGTATGGTGGTCCAACACAGTAATAAGCCTCAAAAGGGCTAAAATTGAGAATGTGTGAGAACCTCGGCGGGAGGAGGGGCCGACCTCTGCTTCAGCCGACAACTACAGCTGGGCTCTACTACCCCATTCTCAATCGATATCTCCTTTAAATACCTACTTTTGTTTGCAATTCTAACCTCAAAGTACACCCAAGCGTTAGCAGCATACCTTACAGGGCAACTTACCCCATTGCTCACGGTAATAATGGGAGATTTTCAGGTATATTCCATAGTTTCCACGGCAGATCACACGGAACAGGTCCACTAACCCCCCAGGCAACCCCCTACTGGCGACTCCCCGGACTATCGCTATAGACGCCTGAATCCTCGCATCACCTACCGCCGTCTCGACAGAAGAACATCATATATAGGATGCAGTCCCTTTCACATGTTCAAACGAGTCCCGATGCTCTCCAAATAGACGTCCAGTAAGGTATTTGAATATATAGATCGAGATTGGAAAGCTATTGTTATGATAAGGGCGGATCTTTGAGAAAATCTGCAGCGTCAGTTGCTGCCGAAAATTTTCTAAATATAATTCAGTACAGACCTTTATTATACCCAAAAGAGTAAAAAGGGGGACTGAGAGGTATCAGTGCAGCAACATATTCCTATATAAACTATACACATAGCTTTGTAAAGAATGCACACCTCGTTCTTAGACCATGACCTCTAATGCATGGGACGAGGACACAAGGAACGGGAACATAGCGTTAAATGGACCTTGAAAATTACACCTCAGACAGAACAGATTTTGTTTATGAGTGGATGAACTTGTACTAATAAAATAACTGCAATATTACAGATCGGTTCAATACTGGATCCTATGACAAAAACGAAAGAATAGACAGGGTGTAAGTAAGAAGCCATTGACATGTGTACTTAAGCCTGCATGTAAATAAGTATTCACTATATGTGTTTCTGTTTGTACGACAGGAAAAATCAAGCAACTGAGTAAAGGTTTCTACGAACATCTGAATAAAACTGATCTGATATTGTAATGTCTCCTGGACTCAAACATGTGCTGTATATTTCCATGCAATCCTTGTATTAAGAATTATGAAGTTGGTGTACATTCCCTAGTTCAGATGTCTAACTGGAATCATATATAAACGTTTCTTCAGCTTTTATTCTAACGGATCAATATTTAGTTCAATAGGCAATATGAATTAGCCACCCTTCGATTTACTACGTTTTCTATGAAATATAAATATATACGATTCTAATCACTGCAGTTCTGCAGTTTGAATATTAATGATATTTACAATTTTATGTATTAAAAATCAAATTTACATGCAAATATATGATCAATATGATTTCCCTAAGAAAACTAGTGACAATTGACAAATCCAACATGAATCCGGATTTCGGTTTCTTGGCAGAACAAACATCAAAACAAATCGGCGTGTTATATGGTAACAGGTAGTTTCGGCGGTGCGAGTGTTCCGTCTCCAAGCCATTCCGATTTGGTTAGGATTAGTTAGGATAGGATATAGTACACTAGGTTAGGTTAGAATGAGTTACGTGAGGTTAGATTAAGTTATGTTGGACAGATTTTATTGGTTAGGTTAGATTAAGTAGTTTATATTAACTGGGGACGGATTGGTTTAGGGGCCGGGTCAACCAGAAAGTGTTTAAAGGTGTTTTTTCATTGTAACTCGGTTGTGTTTTAACGCCTGTAGCCACCAAATGGATACTGGAACAGCAATAGTGGACAAGGAAAAGCGTTTGGCCCAGGCGCCTAGACTGGGTACATGCGAAATGTGTAGGAAGAATGATGCCAAGTATAAATGCCCTGCCTGCGATACGAAATCTTGTTCATTAGCCTGCGTGAAGGAGCACAAGACAAGCCAGTTGTGTACAGGTATCAGGAATAGGGTTAAAATGACTCACAAAGAAGACATGGATAATTTAACACTTCTTAGTGACTACAGGTTGGTATATTCATTACTCTGGAAATTGGCCTGGAAGTTTTTTAAGTTCTGTGGTTAATGATCGTTTTTTTTTTTTTTTTTTTTTTTGATAGAGCATAATACCGTGGTTCAGATGTTCAAAAGAAAAAGATTACATTTCTTCCATATACTCAGACAACAGTAGCCTAATGATTATTTCCTTATTTGAATAAAATCTTAGCAGTAGCAGGAATGAGATAAAATGAGTGTTTCTGATCCCTTCACGTTAACAGATCTCTTGTAAACTGAATAGGCTACTGTAATATCTGAGAGTAACAGAGAAAACTGAGTTCTTAAACTTGAGCTTCTGTGGGTAGTAGAATGACAGAAAATTATGTGTGAAATTTTATCAAGATGACTTGTGCTGCCATAAGAGTTCATACGATAATCATTATATTCTAAGTGAGCAAGAAATGTTTTAGGTTTGCTTATTACTATTTTGTCCCTTCTTTTATGGTATGGTGAAGGAGTTCATAAGCATTAGTAGATCTATTTGAGCAGGGAAAGACATGGTGGAAGATGGGTAATTGCTGTTTTCAATTCCAGATTTTTAGAGGAGATAGACCATAAGTTAGAGGACAATCTGAGGAACCCAATACTACGCCAGGCAAACATGAACCCCACACACAAACCCAAGATGCCATACTTCTTGCACTTGTTGCGTGAGGAGGCATGGAAGCGTGGGACAACACTGAGGTTCTTCCCGTACCAGTTCTCCACCAGACGTAACAACGCCACGAGGTTCATCATCTCAGAAGGCATCATAAGGTTAGAATTACTATGCTTGGTTAACTTGATAACAGGGATGTGTATTGATGTCTTTGCATATTTATATTCATGTATGCAGCATGTGTTAGGAGTGTGATGCTGTATGGTAGTGAGACCTGGGCAGTAAAAGAAGAGGATATTCGCAGGCTTAAACATACAGATATGACAATGATTAGGTGGATGTGCAGTGTGTCCCTGCATGCAAGGCCTGGGGGGGCTGGGTTTACGATGAAAGAGTTGAGAGGTAGGATGGAACTGGAGTGAATTGGTGTTGTGATGAAGAGAGGTAGGCTGAGGTGGCTTGGACAAGTGGAGAGGATGGGGGATGATAACTGGTTGCAGAGGGTGAGAAATGTTAATACTAGGGGAGGGGTAGACTGAGAAAGACATGGGACGAGGTCATTAAGTGTGACCTAAGGGTTAAGGGACTGAACAGGGAGGCTGCCAAAGATCGAGCAGCATGGAGAGCCGCCATTAGGTGACCAAGGCCGACGCATGCAGGCATGTTGGAGCCTTCAAAAACGAAATGAAACAAAACAAAACAAAACAAAACGTTTATGATACTTGCTTCTTTAGTTACAGTACAATTCAGCACATCAAACTTGGTATTTCAGGTTGTGTACAAATCATTATAAATCTTTCTTAACCACTAGTTATACATAGCCTAGCGGTATTAGAGATCATTATAACATTTGTTGGACCATTTCATTGCAAGGGAGAGTAAGTTGTCAGCTGCTTAATCCCAGAGTTTATCCATCCAGAGTGGTTGTAACAGAATTGCCTCCAGACCCCTGTATCACTGCTAATCCACACCCTTTCACACTAGAGGTGTTACCAGTACGATACATCATCAGTGTGAGGAGATTTGCTGATACCAAGCATATTTTCTATATGTGCTCCCTGTATGGCAAATGGGATATAATAAATTTACTAAGTATGCACAAATTTTGCACAGAACTAAGTTATGTATGGTTAATATGAAGTAGCTTGCCTCCGAGCATAATTGCTGTTTTTTTTTTCTTATAGTCGCACTAAAGCAGTAAATAAGATGAAAGGGAAGGTAGTTAGTGGGAAAAAAAGAGAAAACTAAATGAATTCTTGTGCTTATAGAGTTAAATGAATCATCAGCAAGGTTGATTTGACCATCTGTGTACCATGTGTATTTATGTGTTGGTTTTATATATGTTCTTTGTACTAATATGTATGAAACAAGTCAACAATTATACTCATTTTCTTCATGTAATGGCAAAACTTTCATTTTATCTTCACATTTTTATTTAATGAAGAAAAAATGCCATATCACCATCCACTCACTTGATGTAGTGCTCCTTTGGGTGTCTGCCTTTTCTTCTCTTCCTTCCTTCCTCTTCTGTCTTTCTTTCCTTCATTCTTTCCTCTTCCTTTTGCTTATGGGTGACTTTACACTCCCTCTTCTGTCTTTCTTTCCTTCGCTCTTTCCTCTTCTTTCTGCCTATGGGTGACTCTACACTGAGTGACAAGCCAAATGGCTTCCTGTACACCAGGAAACCATTTATTATGCTGGGTGGTGACCATATAACCAAATTATGGCACCTGGTTGTTTAGTGGGTAATTAAGACACACCAATTGGATTGAGCCTGTGTAGGTTTATATCCAAGGGGTGGTTGAGGTTTATTGCTCATGTAATGCCACTCAGGGATGAGTGAGGCTGGTCACTCTCATCTTAAATGTCAGGACCAGTTTGTCTAGCCCCGGGCTCCTACTCTCCTCATGGGGCGACATAGGATTGGATGATGGATGGATGTATAAAAAGACAAGTATCATTGATGAAAAGAGTTTTAACCAAGTGTTAGTCTCAGTCTGGATATTGACTCTATACTTATGGCTGAGTTTCCTGCTTCAAAGTGATAATTAACAAGCTATAGCCACACTTCATTGATATGGTAGTACACTACCTCTCAGGGCTGATGATAGCAATAATTTCTTTCTTTACAGTAGTATCTATACTACCTGTATCATAGGATTTTTATTACTATTTTTCATATGAAAATGTCGATGGTAGTGGTATAATATATAGAATGAAGGAAAGAAAGACAGAAGAGGGAGTGTAAAGTCACCTGTAGGCCTAAGGAAGAGGAAAGAAAGACAGAAGAGGAAAGAATGAAGGAAAGAAAGACAGAAGAGGAAAGAATGAAGGAAAGAAAGACAGAAGAGGAAGGAAGGAAGAGAGTAAAGAGCAGACATCCAAAGCAGCATGACATCGAGTGAGTGGATGATGATGCATTATTAATTCCCTCACAACACTTGTTTCCTTGCAGATGGCATGTGAAGCTTATCTTTCACCAGGCAGACCTCACCCTCTCGGAGGTTGGTGTGGACGAAAACACCACCATAAACAAACTCCTGGCCCGTTACCTTGACCCTAATAGTGATCTCCCATCAGACACCAAGGAAAAACTTGCATATTATCAATCTGCTTCGTTTGGCGGTATATCTGTCTTGGTAAAAACAGATGTTGAAGGTCAGGGCATGGTGTTTCAAGAGCTCTTCCCCAGTAAAAGTCTACGCCTGAATCTTGCCAATAAGACTGTAATAGAGAACCCAACTCTTTATGTCATCTTGAAGCATCATACTGTTTCGTACCTTGCCTACCAGGGTGACCAGCATGATGATCTGTTTCCTGACTCTGAGGATGCCAAGGAAACTCAGAAAGGTGATGGACTCAGTTATTTTGATGCTGAAAGTGATAGCAGTAATTCTGGGAGTGATTCAGAGGAAGGGTAGCATGGAGCAGTTATTAAAAGAGAGGGAGTCAAATATTAGAAGATTATGAAAATGTTCTGAAGGTTAATTATAAGGAAATGGCAGAGTATTTGTATGGTATATAGGATGAGAATCCTCATGAATACTGAGGCTGTAAGATTCTCATGTCTCTTTCCTTTAATAGTTGAATGTAATACTGTATTAAAATAAGTTTTCTCATCATTCCTTTTTTTTTTTTTTTTTTTTAATTTTTTTGTAGACAGAGAAGGGCTGTGGAGGGTTTTCCACATGTATGGTGTAGATGGTAAGGTGCTGGGTCCCATCAAGAGTTTTATGATGGTAGTGAGGCATGTGTTAGGGGAAATGGGCATCTAAGTGAATGGGGTCACGATCAGTGTGGGCGTGCGACAAGGATGTGTGATGTCCCCATGGTTGTTCAATATACATATGGATGGGGTGATGAGAGGAGGAAAAACACGAGTAATGGAGAGAGGGATGACGTTGACAGTGAATGGTGATGGATGGAATATCTCAAATTTGCTGTATGTTGATGATGCAGTGCTACTTGCAAATACTGAACGAGAACTTGGTAGACTAGTGCAGAGTTTTGAATATATCTGTAAGCGTTGTGCCTTAAGAGTAAATGTAGAAAAGAGTAAAGTGATGGTAATCGAGGTGGAAGGTGACTCCCAGTGTGATGTTAGAATGAATGGAGAAAGACTGGAATTGGTGAGAGTTCAAATACCTGGGTACAGTGATAGAAAAGAGAGGAAAATGTGTAAAAAAAGTGGATAATAGAGTGGCACAAGGAAGGAAAGTACCTGGTGCTATGAAGGCCTTGATAAGAAACAAAGGCTTGAGTGTTGCAGCTCCATGAGGCTTACGTGAAGGAGTGTTAGTGCCAACTTTAACATATGGGTGTGAGACTACGGTGTGGCTTGAAAATGAAAAGCCAAGAGTGAGAGCAGTGAAGATGGGACTGCTGAGGAATGTATGTTGAGTACAGAGAATGGATAGGATACGAAATAATGTGATTCATGGAAGATGCGGAGTGAGGAAGTCTGTGGACACCAGAATTGAAGAGAGTGTACTTAGATGGTATGGTCATGTGGAGAGAATGGATAGCAATAGAGTGGTGAAAAAGGTATATCTGAGCGAATTTGAAGGAGGGAGGAGGCAAGGTAGGCCAAGGAGAAAGTGCAGGGATATGGTGAATGAGTGTGTGAGGAAGAGAGGTATGGAAGTCGGTGAGGCTAGGGAACTGACAAGAGATCGAGCTAGCTGGGTGAATGGTGTGAGAAGAAGTGCATAATCAGGGATTTGGCACCCCTTTTTAATGTGACAGTGTTCGGATTGACTCTATAAGGTAGGTTTATGTGAAGCTACAGAATGTAGTGAAAATTTTTTGGCGGGTCAGATAGAGCCAGGATTCCGGTGACTTGAATGATGAGTGAATGGAAACATGGCCCATTGAAATGGGCAGATTTGGGCTGTCAGGACATTGCTACTCCTCACCCCGCCCTAGGGTGGGAAAGGTCTTGATAATGATGATGATGATGTATTGAATTAGATATCTGAATATCCAGGATGTTTTTTACTTGAGAGGCTCCAGGTTCAGGATTGTTTCTGTTGATTAACTTAAAGTTTAGTTGCATACTGTAACAGTTTCTTTTATGAATGTTTTTCTGTGATGCCATGCACGAGTTATTGAAATATGTTGTTATTGTCATTGTGCTATGATGACATGTTAGTATTATACAGATACACTGTATTGTACCGTACTGTAGATTGGCGTTAACCATTGATGTGTGATACAGTGTATTATGACTTCTTTTAATTGCCTGGTACTCACAGTGCTGAAAATAAAACTTCATTTTGTCAGGATGTAGTTTGACATTTCATCCAGTGATGGTAAAGAATCTGATTTTATTACAAGTAGTGGGCACAGGAAATTAATCCATACAGTCCAATGGCATAAATTTGCATATTAATCTTGCTATATCTAAAGTTTTATTTATCTTTGGAGAGACTTGAACTAGAGAGGTTAGATGTGGCCTCTATTTGCCCTTTCACAACAAGACATCTCCCAAAAGTTAAAGAAAATAATCTGGAGGTTGCGAGACTAAATAAAACATGCCATTGGACTGTGGAGCCTAGAATACAGTCCTACACCATTTTTACTCAGACTTGGCCCAGATTTTCACCCTTTTGCAGGTTATTTCACTTTGCTCTGTGGAAAAAAAAAAAAAATGGTTGCATGTCACTTTCGTAACATCTCCATGTGATAGCCATCATGTTTTAGTGTTAATCTATTGTTAAAGTGCAACATTCAAGGTGGACAAAGGGCACTTTTAGGCAAAGTTAAAGTAAAGAATATAATGTTTCAGTAGTCTCAAGAGGTTATGAGAGCTGAAAATGTTTTGACCCTTTGGAGTCAAGATGCTTTTATCAAATGATTATAATCATTTGACTGACCAAATAATGGAGTGATGTGGAAGCTACTGTGGTGCCCCTGTTAACCAGGTAATGAGACACAAATGCAGCATCCACCAAGGAACCACACTTCTCCACTAATCCCCGCACCTTGTGGTGAGGCACTCTCAGCTGATGAGAACAATGCTTCACTGCATAGGATGGTCCTGCAGGGGTTTTTGTTTGCTTGTGCTTGATGGGTCTGCTCAGTCAGACAAACTGGGGTGGCACTGCACCAACGACCATAACCAGACTGATAATCAAAGTATGCTGGGAGTGTCCAAGTGGTTTAGAAGTAAGGAATTTTATTCCTGCTGAAAAAGAGATGATTGTATTGACTATTGCAAGGACTTTGCTTCCTCCTTGGACCTTAATGGGTATATTTACTCTCATTTCTTGTATGATTTACTTTGCTGTACTTTGGTTTTAAATATTTCTAGAGGTCATCTTTAGCATAACATCTGTATCACTGTAACTTTGGCTTACACCAACATGCCTATCTAGTTTGTTAATGTAAGATCCCAGACTTATTCTGACAAGTTCATTGAATGGCATACATGTAGAGAGAGGTGGAGGGGGGGATGAACAATGATAATGGCTGGGTGAAATATAATTCATTCTGTGCACTGTATCAGAGAAAGAAAGTGGCTGTCACCATAGAGGATTTGGTAGGAAACAAACATCTGAGTGTGGTGGCCACAAGAGGACTGCATGAAATTTTAGTGCCCACATTAACATTCTGTACTCTCATTTTAAAAGATAAACTTTATTGTTATTTACTAGTTAGCAGTCTAAGTTTATTGTTTTTGAGGTTTGTAATGGCCATAATACATTATCTAATATTTATGCAGTACTCTATATTAAATATGTAGTTTAGAGGTGTCTTCAGTCCAGTGCATTGACATTCTAAAAAGGGGATATTGAAAGTAATTTCTCATCCTCTCATCCCTCTAGTTCTAAAAGTCTTACCAATCTGAACAAAATTGTCTGAAGGTACAAAAAAATATATTACTGTATAATGTCACCAGATTCAAGGGTTATGACTATTCCAGAGACCTGGTAGAGCTTGTTAGCTTTATTATTTACTAGATGCTAGAATTTTGGAACACTATGACTAAGCAATGGAAAATGTTTGATAGTGAGCCTTTATTGATTTAACAACAGATATATGTTTATTGTATAAAATGTGTCCATAATCTAGTGAATTACAGGAATATAGTTCACTTGTAAAATACTATCATATAATTCTTGTACTGAAAATTTGCACCTAAAAGAGCACAACAAACTAGAATGATAAGATATATCTTTACACAGCTAGATAAAATTATGAAAAATCACACCATAGGATGCTTAAACTCTGGCTGTTGCAAGAGAAATCAAATTCATTTTTGTCAGCAAATAAGGAAGTATTAGACAATATCGTTTGGTTTTGTGTTAAGCTTAATTCTCACTTAGACTCGTATTCTGAATGTGTAAGGTAGCTCCCCAACACTTTTCCTTAAGTGACTTATTTTGCTTATTACTCTTTACGCCCAATTATATAAATCCTTCCAGTACCACCAATCCATATTTTGCATAAGTAATGTACAAAAGGATATTAACCAGCCATATCCGAAACCAAATCTCTTAGGAGGTGCTAGGGAGCTTCCTTTCCCATTGGGAATGCTGGCCTTAGAGCTGTTGTTAACCCTTTCAGCCTGAGGAAATCAATGGTTCTTGCTACCTCTAGATTATTTTATTTTACTTTACTTTGGGGAATCCTCTTGCAGTGAAAAGAATAGAAACAATCTCCATCAGACTCATTTAAGAAAGTCTCCCCAAAGAAGAATAAAACAAGTCAGTTTTGTCCTGAAATTAAAGACTGAAAATGCCATTTCTTATTCATTTTTGCAAAGGGTTGAATCTTGTACCAGCTCATCAGAGGAGTGGTTGTTTCTTGCAAGGGATACTGTAGCCTTACTGTTTCGTCTCCCTTTGGCATACAACAAGTAGCAACCGAGGGCAACCATGCAGACAGCCAGAAATATGACAGCAAGGGGAATCAGGTACCACAGGAGATTATCTGCCAAAGAAAAGCAGTTGATGAGTATGATGAAAGGAATAAATGATCTAGCTACAGGCAATGTTCATTATTTAGGATAAGTTTCTAAACATCCATTTTATATGGAAAAAGAGGTGAAACAGTATATAGGTAAATCAAAAGATTTGTTAGGATAAGGTAGCCTGAAAGCATTTCTCTCATGGCCATCCTATTTGGGAAACTGCAGGAGGGAGCAAGGAGTTTGAGATGATGAGGATATGTACGACAAGTGCTGTAAATTGGACAGAAGTGGCTAATCAACTTTACAGGCAGCAGTAGAACTCTAAGAATAAATTATTTATTTACTGTTGACCTTATAGCAAAAATCGATGCTTTAAGTGTCAAATTTCAACAAGCATCAGATAAAAAACACTGTACTGTACTTTGAAAACTCACACAAGGAAAAGTGAGCAATTTAACTAATTGTGATCTTGTACATTATACTTTTAATGCAGTACAGTACATATCCACATGAAAAAAGTGTGTGCTAATTCTTAATTCTTTGTTGCTGGAACAGTGTAAAACAGTTCAGTACATCTGGATTATATTAAGATATTTTTCATTTAGTCTGTATCTTGCTCTGTACAATAGTAGTAGTGTTTCACTTGTGTTAGTCTGGGCAGTTAAGGGAGTTTTTACTTTCCTGACCAGCACACAATCTTGGTATCCCTAAACATGTTGCCAGTATGTTGCTACCTTCTGAGCTGTATGTTGACCTCACTCCAGTGAGTGTTTTACAGCTATGTCCTGTGACATTTGCTGGCTCAGGTCAAAGCATCATGGGTGGCATTATGACAGAATACAAAAGGTTATCACTCTCACCAGAATAATCACCACTATCTGGCTTGTCAGTGGTGGTTGCAGTGGTGGTGGTGATGGTAATGGTGGTTGTATGAGTAGACTCTGGAGTAGTGGTGTCTTCGCATGCCAGCCTATTTCCCAACTCATCAGTAAATTCCACCTGGCATGAGCATGGCACCACCCGGCAGATGGAGTTAGGGTGGAGGCGGCAGGGGGAAGTCTCCAACACACACACAGACTCAGACACATAGCAGGTCTTTGTTTTGTCAGTCGGGCAGTGAATTTCATCTGGTGGTTGGACAATATTGGTTATGATTACAAGCGAGTGAGAGCAGTGAGCAAAGTGAGCAAACATAGCGAAGCGATGTTTGCTCTACATTCAGCTGAGAAACGAGCAGCCCGACATGACACGGCCCAACCGCGATGATTTTCAGAGGCCAATAACTTTTCTACTTTGTGAGATAGAGAAGAGATTCTTTCAGCAGGTAGTAGATACATTCAGTAAATTTTGTTTTTTGCTATATACAGTATTTACTCATGAGACCAAAGAAACCCCTTGGAATCCCAGCTTTCCAAAGGAATGTACCAAGGGCTTCAATTGATATGCTCCACTCTAAAATCAATTTTAAAAAGATTTCCTGTTGTAACATTATGTTTTCATGCATGAATTCTAACAATTAAATATCGGATATTACGCTCAAAATTTTACATGAACGTATTTTTGTGTTTAGGGGGTGAAATTAGCAAGGGTAATCAGCCCATTTCTGGGTTTTATCATTTGATTGATAGCCAAGCATTTACCGACACATTTCTCACCAGAAACGTTGAAAGTTTACACCAAGATGAAATTATGATTATAGGCATACTGTATGTACAAATTCTCGCTCGCTTGTCATGCACTTACAAAGACACTTTACTGCCGATACCTAAGAAGGTTATGAAACAGTAAGGAAATCCAGCACAAAAGAACGAGTACAATTCCCAGTGCAAGAGATGATGAATTACAGTACAGTTCTATTCCTATGTTTGTCTCTGCTAATGGGTATACCTCTAGTTTTATGAATCATTGGTATGAAATTGTCTAATATTGTAGAAGACCGGGTGCAATTTCAAAGAATTTCGTTGCTCTTGTGAGGAGTAAAACTAGTGCTTGATTCCTTGGTAACAATGAGTCATATTCATGTTTACCAAGCAGTATTAAACAGTTTCGTAAGCTAACAATATGGAGAGTAATAAAGTGTTAGTATGTGTACATGGAAATTATAAGAAATAATAACACATCATGAACATTATCAGTTTTTACATGTGTCTGAACACTACTAATCAAGTGGACCATGGATGAGCACCTCTGTTGTGCACACGTACTTATTCCTCTGTCTAGTGTCTGGTTGGCCGCTATGTGTATTCTGAGAAATAGCTCAAATACAACTGCCACCACAAAGTAACACTGATATTAATCCTTTAGATTTTTTGCTTGATAAGGTACTGTACATCATTAGGTGACTCTTGTGGCTTAAAATTAGGGACAGTGACAATGGATAGCCTTTCTTTAGTGTAAAATGATGGCATGTCTATTTTGACAGGTGACAAGTGCCGATGCCACATTATTTTGACCCTGACAAACTCTCTGAAGCAGCAATGGTACCTGAGCTGCTTCTGACTACACATTTGTTTCCTAAGCATTTTCTAGTACCATATTGAAACATCATAGGTGGCCATGTAGTGCTGACTGGGCTTTACCCTCCACTAACTCAGTTCATCCCTCTCCAGCCCAATTCTGTCCTCTCCAACTCACATTAATTCCCTCCAACCCAGTTCAGCCCCTTCCAACCCATTTCAATCCTGTCCAAACCCAATTCAACCTCTTTCAACCCAATTCAGTCCCTTTCAACTTAATGCATCCCCAACTCAGTTTAGCCTCCTCCATTGCAATTCAAACCTCTCCAACCCAGTTTAAGACACTGCTAACAAATCAACCTATTCATGTCTCTTCAACCCAGATTAATCCAATTCAAAAATTTTCATCCCAAACAACCCAATTTGACTTGCTACCTAACAGCAACTCCTCTCAACCCACCAGGACATGCGGCACGGCAGTGTGCCTCAGTGGGGAAGTTGTTGAGGTTGGCGCCACACCCACCATACACAAACTGGCGGCAGGTGGCTTTGGCAGCATCATAGTGCCACCGCTGCAGGTAAGCGCGGCACAGCCCTGGCTCCATTCTCTGCTGGCACCGTGGCAACACTGGCAGGGAAATGAGGTATAGTTAAAGGTTGTTTTATAAATGGTCTTTTGAGATTTTGGAAAACCTTTTTCTCAGAGATATATTATGAACATTGTAACTCAGTATCCTGTTGTACATTACTGATGCAAATTATGTTTATAGTAGTGATATAAATAACATGCAAGTGTTAAGGTGAGATAAGCAAAATAAACCTCTCAGGGAAAAAGGGTTTTCAAAGCATCTAATGCTACATCCTTAAGTCTTACATGAACTTGATGTATTTTGTTCTGTTCCTTTAGTAAAAAAATATTAATCAAACTCCCAGTTAGAAGAACTAGAGATCAGTTCCTGGGCCAGTCATACTGGTGAACTCTTTCTCCCTTGTCCCTCTTCACTCAGCAATACACTTAGGGATCAGTATATAAACTGACCATTGTGGGCTATATTCAAGAGAAAGATTGGGACTTGGCAAAGCAGACAGTCTGCCTGAATGCCTCATGTAGTATATTGGCATTACTCCAAACCTTTGTCATCTTCAGTACTTACCAAACTGTGCTATTTCATCGTCATCTGTGTGGAGAGTATGGTGGTAGGAGAGGGAAACTTGTGCTGAAGTCATCACATCGTTGGTAGGCAGAAATTCACATTTTTTAACCACCACCATCAGGAACTTGGGGAAAGACAGGGTTACACTATGAAGTTTTGCATTTCTCTACATCTACAATTTGCATCATCCATAGCCACAAACATCCACCTTATTTATGTTCACAACTAATCCACATCGTCATCCAGTCTGCTCTACTGTCATCGTTATCTACCCCCACTTGGTCATCCACACCCTCTTGGCCATTCATCTCCATTTGGCCATTAATCTCCACTTGGCTATTCATCTCCACTTGGCCATTCATCTCCACTTGGCCATTCATCTCCACTTGGCCATTCATCTCCACTTGGCCATCCACCTCCACTTTGCCATCCATACCCACTTGGCCAACCACACTCACTTGGCCATCCACACCCATTTGGCCCACATGGCCATACATAGATACTTGGCCATCTACTTCTCAAGCTTACCAGCAGTCTAACCGTAAGCAGCATCGGTCAAACGGTAGAGAAACTTCGCAAGATATAGTGTCGACGGACTGGATAAAAATGCATTAAAACCGCTGCAAACAGCTGGTCATTTGCAATTTAAAATCTTTTGTATGCATTTGACAATTTACTATTGTCTTTTAAGTTTGCATATATATGATAATCCAATTTTAAAAACTGACTAAGATTCTGGAAAGATATCTGGAAAATTTAGCTGCAGTGTTTCGAGCTAATGACGAGGTTATACTGACAAAATGTAAGGATCCCAACTGCAGCTGTTCCTGAATGTATGTATACAGCCATTGGTCAGTGCTGCCGCTTGTCCGTAGCTGCTACTGACGTCATTTTTCCGTCGTTTTCTGGTCGTCATTTTCTTTTAAGAGAAAACTTAGCAGTGTTAAAAATACAAAGATAACTAAGTTATCAATAAGGCCCGTGTTGGCCTACCTAATATATCTTAATATCTCTCATTACTAATTTTAAAGGATATGAAACTATGGTTAGTCATACTATATATATATATAACATGAAATGTGTAATAACAGCAGTAATTACAGTAATTACCAAGGGATATTGCTCACCACACGAATCAATGCCTCTTTATGCATATGCAGCACCTTCTATGTTAATAAGCAATGATTCTGAGAAACATAACAGCAAGAACAATACGAGTTCTACCTATAACTGCACCAGTACGTTTTTTATAATCAAAGAGTATGTAACGTTCCATATTATGGCCTACTTATCTAAATACATTATAAGAATGAACATGCAAGAATACAAATACAGTAATGGCCTTATACGGGGCATTACTCACATGTAATACGAAGTCGTTAATGCCTAAGCCGCTGAAGTCCTCAGAAGTGCCTGACTCTACGTATAACCCTTGTGGTTTCAGACAGCTGGTTCTGAACTGACCGCTTCCGTAGCCCTGATCACGTTATCATCATTAACAAGTTCCAGTAATGACCATTATGATATGAAACGTATGTTAAGGGAAATATAATAGATAGACAACCTAATTGTTTATTTTCTCCTTTTCTACTTCACATTTGTACTCTTAAAATGGGAAAAACAACGTTACGGAAATATTTCCGTATGTGACGTCATGTCCGTAGTGTGACGTAGACATCCGTTTAGCAGACGAATTTCCGCAGAGTGGCAGCACTGCCATTGGTTCAAAGGGCCACTCTCGATACTGTCTTGAATCTGAGTGACACAAGAAGCACACACAGAGGTTCTAAAAGCTCAGAGATTTGCTTCAGTAGATTAGAATCCTTTAAGTGGAAAGATGATAGAGCTTCAGTCTTTCGCACTGTTAAATGAAAATCGCAGGTGGTTGAAAGGACAATATAGATTAAACATAGTACTGAAGGGAATTGATGGGCACTAACTCTTTCACTCCTGAATGTCTTCCAGAAGCAGAATAGTAAGACTGAAACAAGAACAGAACATATGGGATGTCAGCATACTAAAAATCTGAGGCCTCAGTTAAGCAGTATACTGTCGAACTTAAAGACTTATGTACCACTGTCTTGTAGGGTGGTTGTTACTCGGACAGACCTCTCGGGATAAACCATTAAATTGTCAGAAGTGTTAGTGGCGTGGAGAAAATTACTGCTCATTTATTCTAACAATGCAGGTATCCCTAACACCGTTCAAGTCATGTGATGGCCAAAGGAAGTCAAACTAGAGGGGCAGTTTGATTATTAACCAAGGAGATTAATTCCTAACTCATAACTAAGAAGTTCATCAAATTTTATTAGCGTTGTTAGAGTGGTTCAGTTCCCCCAGATGAAAACAAACTGACTATATGAGTTGGAAAATGTGTGGTCACGATTTCGATCCCAGCTGTTGAAGAAAATTGATAGGGATATGAACTCGGTATCACCATGTTTATTGCTCTTTCATACGCCCCCACCTGACATAAATGCATTCCGATATTACCGCAGCACATTATGGATGCGATGTCCATTGTGTTATCACACTATTTTTTTTTTCTGGGAGGGGGGAGGTTCGAAGTGAGCTGGTGCGTATTAGTCCCAAAATGTCATGTGACATGAGAGGGCTGCAGAGGATTAGCCATCTGTTAGCGTATTGTAGGAAGGACTAATATACCTCTAGATCGTGCTTTATAGTATATGTTCTAGAGTCGGTTGCATAAAACAAAAATCATCATCATTACCGCCATCAACTACAGCAACAAGACAAGAGTCTGTAACTTTTTCACTGACGAGTAGCTAGCTATAATTTATGAATCATGGGCGCTCTCAGCTGGAATACCGCTTACCCTTGTGGAATGCATGTGGAAAAACTGTACTAAAGCAACCAGACAAAGTTCAGAAACAAAGCTGTTAGCATTATTAACAACCCTGCTATTACAAATAAACTACCTCCCCTACAAGTAAGAAGGAATGTTGCTTCCCTTGCATTATTTTGCATATACTTTTATGGCAAATGCTCAGACGAAGTTGCATCCATTGTGCCACCTCTCCACGCCTTTCTCCGCGCTACACGGGCATCCGGTAGGGCTCATGACCGAACTTTCACACTGCCATATTGCAGAACTTCTGCCTATCAGAGTCCTTTTGGTCCCTGAACTGCGTTTCCCCAGAGTGGTTTCCCCCATAACTTCAACATACGACTGTTAAGTCCAACAGTTACAGATTGTTTATGAATGGAGGACACCTGTAATCTGGTGTGGATTATTTTTTTGATTCATTTGTTTTTTCCTCCCTCTGCTCTGTTATTAAAAATAAAAAAATCATCATCAGCATCATCATTATCATCATCATCATCATCAGCAACAACAACAAGAACAATATCCCCCTCCTCCTCCTCCTCCTCCTCCTCATCATCATCATCATCATCAACATCATCATCATCATCATCATCCCGCTCAACATATACCAGGTAACATTCTGGGGTATAGAAGCCTAGCCTCGGGCCCCTACACTTCTGTAGGGGTAACATGTCACTCTCTGTTACCGTTACCCGTTACTAATACTTCTGAAAATAATACGTGGTGTTCCTGGCTGACTGGCCAAGTGGTGAAGAAAATTGTGT
>JAGKTI010008618.1:0-33105 GCA_018397915.1 Birgus latro
TACACGAGACTGGATCATAAGTGACAATGGGAAAAGAAAAGGAAATTACAAGCGACGGTCTCTCGACACTCAGTACGATGACGGAATTCAAACCGACTCCCGCCGCAGTCAGAAACCCCGCTATAGTGAATCCTCCCAGAGTGCTTGCTCACAGGATGCTGCCAGCCAAAACATTAATTCACATTGCACCACAACTTCACCACTTCGAGGAAATGGAAAATGTGGAACTTCAGGAACAGAGAGGGAAATATCAAACAAAGAAGTACCACAACGTAATACAACAACCATTACACTCACCAACGACGGAGCAAGTACCTCCAGTGCCGAGCCCCGCCCCCTCCCTCCCCCAGCTTCGCCACCTGTCAGCTCCAGCCAGTTACTACCAAAATTCATCGTTGCCTATACAGCTGGTTTCAACTCTACTTTTGAGCTGATAGAGGCTTTAAAAAAGGAACACCCAACCTGGGACTTCACCTTTGCTCCAGCCATGAGGCTGGGCATTATGTTATCAAGCCCTCGGACGAGGCTACAGCACAACAGCTACAGTACGCCAAAATAAAGGGAAGAAATGTGCATCTAGTAAGGGTCGATCCATACGACAAAAATCACAACCTGGTAGTGCAAAACTTCCCCAAGAGCCTTGACACAGCAGTTCTATACAATGCCAGGGAAGTATGTGAGGCCAAACGACTTCTCCGAGGATTTGGAAAGCATAAAACTCCATCCAAGTCTGTTCTCATCAAATGGAATGGAACACACCCACCAGACAAAATCACGATACCAGAACACGGCACCTGGATGCTGAGAACATACATACCAACCTACCCCAGATGCCGAAGGTGCCAGCAGTGGGGTCATAGCAAGACTCAGTGCACCAACAATGGTAAGTGTGGGGTATGCAGCGGTGTACATGAAACAGAGGTTTGTATTGCAAGGTTCAAGAAAACAGGCGAAAAAGGAACCCCCAAGTGCCCGAACTGTTCAGCAAATCATCATGCATGGAACCCAACTTGCCCCATAGCTCGACTGTTTAGAAAACGTGCACAAGACAAGGCCAGTAAACAGCCATTTTTCATACCAGCACCACACCATCCCTCAGCTTGGTCTAAACCCCCAAACCTTGTTGCTCAAAAGAAGCCTCGAAGACAAGCCATTCCAGCTTTACCAACCCACACAAGTTCTAGCAAAAGTCCTACTCCCACACACCAGATTGGACTGACGCCCAACACTCTCATCGATATTATTGGAACAACAGTTGTTGAGGTGGCTAAGAGATGGGGCCTTGCAAGGAACTCGCTTGAGGAAGAGATCAAGTTTGTAACCGATGTTGTGCACTCAGCATTGGAAAAGAACAAGTCCCAGGAACACCCAACAGTTTCCCATGGAGAGAAGTCTGTGCAAATTTATACAAAAATGGTAGACACCACAACACAAACTCAGACATCCTCAGCCAAGATATACATCACAACACAAACCCAGACATGTGCAACCATGAGAGACACAACAACACAAACCCAGACATATGTAACCGAGACAGACATAATAGCACAGACCCAAAAACCAGCTAGAAAATCCACAACTCATAAAACAAAGCCTACAATATACAAAGCAAAATGCACAACACCAAAGACCAGTTGTACAACACTCAAAACAAAATCCCTCAAAACCAAATCCAAAACACCCAAAGCCAAATACACAACACCCAGAACAAAAGCCCATGCAACATCCATAGCACCCACAACAACCACTCTCCAAACATCTACATCACCCACAACAACATCCACAGCACTAACACCCAAAAGAACACCCACAACATCACCAAAAACAGCACCCTCATCTCCAGAAACAACAATATCACATACAGAGAAACAACAAGCCATCAAGACAAGCTCCAGGTCTGATACCTCCACCCTCCAAAAGGATGTTATCTTTCACCAGTCTCCATACTACAAAACCAGATCCACTCGCCACAAACAATGCACAGGTAACAAAGTGACCTCCCTTGCAACATCTCCAGCAAGGAACACAGACAACTGTCACAAACTTTCATCCCCTAGCCTCATCACTCAACAATCAGCTGGATATGATAGCCGTTCTGACAGACATCCTGACAGTGAAGAAGAACTCGAAGATACCAACAGAATACTTGACCTCTAATAACCATCAACTGAACCAGAATTGCACTTAATGTTCATTAAGCAATATGGCTAATGAAATAACTCGTTTGTCAAACCCTTTTCAGTCACTTCGCATCATGCACTGGAACTGTAGGGGATTCCGCAGCAAAGAAGCCATTCTACAAGCCTATGTACGACTGCAGGAACTCGATGTACTCCTCCTACAAGAGACTAACATAACAGAGTCCCCACGATTTCCAGGTTACGAAGTTTACGTCCTTCCACCAGCCCAGCGAAGTTGGGGATGCATGACCATTGTCAAAAGGAACCTGAACAGCCAGAAAATTGACAGTCCTATTTCCTGTGGTGATCAGATTGAGTTGCTTGGTGTACAGTTGTTCATTGGGAATAAAACACTGTCATTATACAACATATACAAACCTCACACAGGAACTCTTGACTTGGGTGAACTCTTCACCGAAGCAGAAGAGGACACAATCATAGCAGGGGATTTCAACGCTCATCACCCCATCCTACTAGAGTCACCCCGCCCAGCCAATGCTACAGGACGACACATTGCAGAAATCCTACCCCAGTACACAGGCGTCACTCTACTTAACAACACCAAAGAACCAACTCACACCCATGGTGGTCGCCTAGACCTAACATTTGCCTCCACAGCATTGGTAGATTATCTTACGTGGGATATCAACTCTGGCATCACTAGTGACCACTATCCAGTTACTATCAGCCTTCAGACCCCAGTATTCCACCAAGTTGCTGCACAACAGCCACGCTGGAGACTCGACAAAGCCAACTGGACCTTGTTCAAAGCCAAGATAGAGGAGTGGGAAGAATCCTATGAACCAACAGATGATGTCAATCAGCTGGAGCGTGACTTAACAAAAGCAATGCAGGACGCAGCAAATGCATCCATACCAAAATACTACCCTGGGAAATCAGCAAGAAAGGACTGGTGGTATTATAATTACAGAATTAAAGAATACAACCATCAGGCATGTATGGCACAGCGCAAATTCCGTCAAACTAGATCAGATCTAGACCTCGCCAATCTTCGAGCTGCAACCGCCCGCCAACAGGAAGTAGCTGCAGAAGTAAGGACAGAGAAATGGCTTGAATGGTGTGCCACATTTAATGCACACACATCCCTGAGAGAGCTCTGGCAAAAACTTCGCACTGCCACTGGACATCGGCCAAGATGCAGGCTTCACCATAATCCTGTGCAAGAAGCTCAACGTCTTGCTGTGCAGTTTGCGGGTAGAACATATAGTTCCTCACTGCCTGCAAATATCACAGTAAAACTACAGGAAAAACAGTCAGAACGTCAGCAAAGGGTTGATCAGGCCTGTGCTCAAGCCGATGACACTGACAGAGACTTCACACTTCAAGAACTCAAAGCAGCCATGAAAAAGAGCAAGGATACAGCACCAGGCCATGACCATCTCACATACTCCATGGTGGCACACATAGGGATGGCAGGTGAAGTGGCATTACTGCGAATTATCAATACATCGTGGCAACAAGGTTATCTACCAGACATGTGGAAGAAAGCTGATATAATTCCCATCTCCAAGCGCTCTGACCCAACATCTCACCGTCCAATCTCCCTCCTCTCTATGTTGTGCAAGACCTACGAACGACAAGTACTCACTCGGCTAAGATACAAGCTGGGGACACCCCATGAGAACCTTCACGGCTTCACCAAGGGTCGGAGCACACAGCATAGCATTGGTACCTTACTCTCCCTCGTGCATGTAACAATGCTGTCGTAGTTTTCCTGGACTTGGAGAAGGCTTTCGAGCTTGCCAGCCCACTCGCCATACTCGATGGCCTAGCCAGGAAGAATATCCGAGGACGACTCCTGCGTATGGTGGCAGATTACTTGCATGGCCGGCAAGCCAGAGTCAAACTACAGGGCTATTACTCTGACTACCACTGCCTAGAGAATGGCACACCCCAGGGAGGAATCCTTAGCCCAACATTATTCAACGTTCTAATGACGATGCTACTGGATATCAAACTCCCTGAGGGCTGCACTCTAATATCCTATGCAGATGACCTTGCCCTCATTGTCGCTGGTGGGCGTGGCCCCAGGATCCACACTACAAGAAAAGCCTTAAATATTCTGCAGGATGCCTGTGATGATCTAGGCCTGAAGATTTCTACCACCAAAACTAAAGCAATGAGGTTTGGAAAACGTAACACCAAGCTGAATCTGAAGATTTACGGTCAAGACATCGAATGGGTAGCAAAGTTCCAGTACCTTGGAGTGTGGATTGATCAAAACCTTACGTTTGTACAAGAAGTCACTTATCTCAGGGATCGAGTGAATTCCCGACTACGTCCCCTGCGAGCATTGGCTTTTCGAAACAATGGCTGCAACTACCGTGTGTTGAGGGCCTTTTACACACATGCCATCCGATCAGTTATTGATTTTGCTGCCCTCACAATCATTGGACTCAGTAAGAACCAACAAACTCGTCTTGAAGTTGCTCAGAATCAGTGTGCCCGTGTACTGTTGGGAGCACCCAGATGGACACTGACTGACAATGCCCGAGTAGAGTGCCAGCTTACAACTCTGTATCAGAGGGCTCAGCGACTGTGTGCCAACTTTGTTGCAAAGGTACTACAGTCACCAGAAGACAGCAGATTCCGACAGAAATTAGTCTCTTCACTTCAGCAAGGGCAAGAAATGCTTCCTCTAAACAAATGGTCAGGTAGAGCATTGAAAACTCTCTGGACATTTGACTTAGCAACAACACTATTACAGAAGGGGCCTGATGGACCCAGCCCTCGATACACACCGCCACCACCATGGGCACCACCTCCTGCCACGTACAGCATCATGCCTGGCCCACATCGAAGTTTGAGCGAAGCAGCCCTTAGACAGAAGGCACTTCAACACATAGCAACTCTCCCAACAAACGATACCTCCATATATTTCACTGATGGCTCAGTTGACAACAAATCTAAAAGAGCAGGAGCCGCTTTCATTGCTGATTCCCTCCCTCCCATTAAAATATCAATCACGGGATGTTGCAGCTCACTTCAGGCGGAAGCTGTGGCCATTCAGCATGCACTAGCTCACGCACTCACTACCCACCAGAAACACGTGATCATCAATACAGACTCACTCTCCCTCATCTATGCCCTCCAGCAGACACCCCATAAAGATAACATCTCACTCATTACAGATATATTGGCACATATGATTCAGCTTCAAGAACAAGGAAGACAAATCATCATTAACTGGGTCCCTGGCCATGTGAATATAGCAGGAAACGAAATTGTTGATAAGGCGGCCAGAGCAGCCTGCACCCAACCTAATCCCGACTTTTCCATAAACTTACACCCCAGCAGAGCTAAACTGAAGGAGGACGCAAAGCAGAAGGAGAGAAAACACTTACTTACCACACACAAGACAGCTTCACAGCACTCAGTTTCTGCCAAGTGGTACAGGACCGTCACTCAGTATAACCCGCCAGCTCTCAACACCTCCACTACCAGGGCTGAAGAGCAACACTTATTTAGAATTCGACTGGGTTGGATGTGTAGATGGGAGCGATGTGAACACCCAGCGGAGCCATGCGCACACTGTAACACCCCAGCCACCAGCCTTGATCACTGGCTCCTTACCTGCCCCGCCACTGCCTTCCTTCGCAGGGGACCCAACACCACTGCCGAGGGCATCGCACTTCGTCTGATTCAAGGCTGGACCACCTACATAAAGGAACAGGTGGCTCTCCACCCACCACCATGCTAACCTACACTCAACACGTACGACACTATGATACGCCAAAACACTCTAATAACAACATAATATTGTCATTGTAGTTGTACACTATAATGACGATGATGCTGTAGTGATGCTAATGATTTATTATTATTATTATTATTATTATTATTATTATTATTATTATTATTATTATTATTATTACTGTTGTTAGTGCGTGAGTATTTATTATTATTATTATTATTATTATTATTATTATTATTATTAATGTTGTTAGTGCTGTGAATATTTTTTATCATTATTATTATTATTATTATTATTATTATTATTATTATTATTATTAATTGTATTATTATTATTATCATTTAATAGTACTACTTATTATAAATACCAATATTATTATTGTTATTATTATTATGATTATTATTATTATTGTTATTGTTGTTATTGCTGCTGCTGCTGCCGCGGCTATTGTATTAGCTTAGTTAGCTAGTGAGGCGTTATGCCCATTGTACACATTACATATTTGTCAATTGTAATCTGTACCTGCCATGTACAGCACTATACTGTAACACCACCATGTCCAGCGGCGCCTTGTGGTGCCTGTAGTTAATAAAGCTACAAACCTTTAAAAAAAAATCTCGAGAGGGGTAGATTCTTGATTCATAGGCACCAGGTTTGTGGATGCAGACACTGTGAGTGGAACATGGGACTGCTGTTGGGCAGCACGATGGGGACGTTTATTGCGGGACAAGACCGAAGCATAAGAAACCCCATTATTGAAAACTGATGCCATGGCTCTGCTCCTGGCCTCGGCAAAGCTCACCTTATCCCGATTTCGGATGAGAAGGATTTCCTTCTCCAACCTGAACCGGGCACCGTCATTAGAGGAAGCAGGATGCGCCTCATCACAGTGAACACAACAAACAGGCCCAGGGCAGTCCTGACCTGGATGTGTGGAGTCACCACAATTGACGCACACCGCCGGGAGGCCCTGTTGCAATCGACGGCAGACACGGCCAACATGCCCATACATTTGGCAATGGTAGCAACGTCGTGGATTCCGTATAAAAGGTTTGACTTTCAGAGAGAGCTAGGCAACTTTGATAGAGGAAGGGAGAACAGTACGATCAAAAGTTAGTAACAAGGATGGGGTTGGAGTGAGAATTCAATCTATTTTCTTTTGAAATCTTTCTACTTTGATGATGTTCTGGACCTTCAGTTCTTCGAGTAGCTTCTCTTCAGAGTATCGAAGCAGATCCCGGGAAAACACGACCCCACGGCATTGATTAAAGGTTGCATGTGGAACACAAGCAAACTTTGCACTGGGCTCTTTGCATTTAGTTGCGAGACGGGAACCCTCCTCAGGTGATACAACCTCGACTAGAAGGCTGCCATCCCCCTGAGCAGACATCCTCGGCTCCCTCCCACAAGTAGCCACGATCTCTCGGTGTACGTCAAAGATGTCGAGGTTGGAAATCGGTTGTCCCTTTAATGTCCGGATTGTGTAATACTTAACAAAATCTGTTCTTTCAAATATTCCTGGAAGAACCTCATGAGTAATTCCAGGGGACTTCTCCAACTTGTTCTGTCCTCTATTTTTGGCCTTACCCTTGTTCTTGGAACCAGAACCAGGCTGGGAAGGTTCCAGGGTAGCCAAGAGTGGACGGGTGGGCTCGGGGGCCTCGCCCGAGGAAAAGTCATGAGAGGAGCCAGGGACGGGTGCCGGATCGTCAGAAATGAGGGTGTTTGTTACATAGGGCAAAGCCATTAAGTTCTCAAAAAACTTCATTCCCCCACCCCTCCACCCACCATGGAGCCCAACAAGGGGAGGTCGTGTGCCAGGGATAACACCACTGGCGACCCCAGAGGTAGCGGGAGAGTATACGCGGGTAACCACCAGGGGACCCGGGCAAGGGTGGCTCCAGGACGATAGGAGCCACCAGGTCCCCCAATGCCCACTTGACCCTAGCCAACGCATGACCAGCCGATTGACCTGCTCAGGCCCAACCAGGCCGCCCGTCTGTCCAGAATAAGGGACCAAAGAGGTGTATTGCTTGCTGCAGGGTGCATCGTGAAGCATCGCTCAACCTCCAGGACTCCCGTCTCCCAGCATTACGGGACGCCACGCACGGAAAACACGTGGGGAGGCGACAGTCCAGCCCTAGATGGCAAAGGGGCTGGAGCTAACATCACCAGCAGGCCTCCTCCACTAGTGATGTAGGGGGTGCTTGGTCCACGAGGGCGACAAATGCCGAACCCTACAAAGGTAGGCAAGCCCCCAAAGTAGGTGGCACCGCCAACCACGTTTCAAGCCCCGCCACCACTTCAAGGTGACCCCCTGCAGCGGGGGAGCTAAGGGGAGACGATTTCAATTTTATTAGTTATGCTGCGAGAAAAAGGGTGCGACTTCTCGTCCCTTATACACGGAGCCTGGAGCGAGGTTCTCTTTCTAGACCGGGTTGAGCTCTATTAAGGCAATCAGAGGGAACAGGGCATAAATGTCAGGGACACAACCTTACACGTATTTTGCCACAAATTACAAACTCTATTACAATATGATGGCACACTTTACAGAGAAATACTGTCACACACAGATAGACAGGGCCGGGGGACTTGGCGAGGGTGTGACTGGGGTTTGCTGTAGGATGAGGGCCAGTGGTAGTATAGGGCCCGGGTCGGTGGTTTGTATCAGGAGGCCCGGGGGTCGTCAGGACTTCCGGTGGCTGCGCCGGGAGGCCGACCCGTAGAGTCTCGTCTGGGAGTTGTTAGAGGGACGTGTAGGAGAGGGTGGGCCCTTCCGCAGGATTATGGGAAGGGAGGGGGGGAAGGCTTAGGGGCTGGGCCCGAACGGGGTCAGTAGGTGCGCTTGCCTATGCTTACACAGAGGTTGTCGCTTGGGGATGGGGAGGTCTCGTCCCAGGGTCCTTGGGACGTCTCGGCATGTCCTGGGGCTGCGGTCTCACTGCTTAGCCTCTGTCTGGTATGATCTGTGGCAACTCGGGGCGGTGAAGTCCGACAGGGGCTGGGGCCGCTGGGAGTAGAGGGAGAGAGCCAGGACTCCAGACACCAGGGATCCTTGCCAGGCCTCCTCCAACTGCTGGTCGAGGGGGAGGATGTCTCTGTAGGGAGAGAGAGTGAGGGCACTTGCCGTGACCCTTTCTTTTTGTGGAGCGGCGAGGTGGCCGTCACCTTTCCTCCTTTTGAGGAGTTAGAGCGAGGGCGGCTGGTGTCCGTCTCCTCCCCGCATGTGGCAAGGTGGCCGTCACCCGGTGTGACCGAGTGCGGCAAGGTGGCCGTCACTTGACCTCCTTTTGTGGAGTTATAGCAAGGGCGGCTGGTGTCCATCTCCTCCCCGTGTGCAGCGAGGTGGCCGTCACCATGTGTGTGTAAGTGCGGCAAGGTGGCCGTCACTATACGTCCTTTTGTGGAGTTAGAGCGAGGGCGGCTGGGGGCCGTGTCGTCCCTGTGCACGACTAGGTGGCTGTCACCCAGTGTGAGTGAGTGTGGCAAGGTGGCTGTCACTCCACCTCCTTTTGTGGAGTTATAGCAAGAGTAGCAGGTGTCTGTCTCCTCACCATGTGCGGCTAGGTGGCCATCACCCAGTGTGAGTACGTGCGGCAAGGTGGCCTTCACTTTGCCTCCTTTTGTGGAGTTATAGCGAGGGCAGCAAGGTGGCTGTCTCCTGCCTGCATGCAGCAAGGTGGCTGTCACTCCTTTTGTGGAGTTATAGCGAGGGCAGCAAGGTGGCTGTCCCCTCCCCGCATGCAGCAAGGTGGCTGTCACCCGGTATGACTGAGGGAGGGAAGCATCAAGTGGATGGCTGGTGGCCGACTCCGGAATGCTGTCTGGGGCTATAGGAGTAGCCCCACCCTGAACCTGCCAATGGCTGGTACGGTGGAGGTGTAATTCACCAATTCACCTGGGCTGCTACCTGCACAATGAGTTACCTGAGTGCGAAAGGGGCACGCGGGAGAGATACAGGTGCGCCCGTCTTGTCTGGAGCTCACGCAGCTCATTTCCACTCCCTGGGTATCATCTCCACTCCCTGGGTATCTCCTCCTGGGGTGGGTGTCTTGCCCAGGTAAGGTTCAGGGGGAGCTTCGGTATTCTGCATTTCAGTTATATATAAAAAATTCAGTGAATTTTGCGAAAGAGGAGTCCATAATTATGTCTCATTGCACAAAGAGACAGAAATAAGGGTAAAGAACTGGTTTAATACTGATTGTAAAAATGCAAAAGAGATGTGGATCAGATACAGACTATATAAAAGTGAGAGAGCATGTAACAACTACAAGTAGGCAAGAAATGATTATACAAGGATAAGGAGAGAAACTCAAAGGCAGTTTGAGGAAGACATTGTAAATAAAAGTACTGATCAGCCCAAGTTGTTTTACAGCTACATACGAAGCAAAGCAATAGTTAAAGATAAAATACCATCCATCATGGATGAGGGGAAAATCTGTATCAATTAAGAAGATATTTGTGAAGTACTAAACAAAAATTTTCAGTCAGTTTTTACTACAGAAAGTAGATTTGCGAGAGATGAAACGAACAAGCATGCCCACACATATTAACAAATACAGAGGTCCAGGAAGAGATGAAATTAAACAGGGAAAAATCCAATGGCCCTGACGAGATTTCGTGTTGGGTATTACACGATCGTGCTATAGAACTAAGCAGTCCATCACAGTTAATATTCAAAGAATCCTTAAGACATGGAAAACTACCTCATATTTCAAGGAAAGCAAACATTGTGGCCCTTTTCAAGAAAGGAAATAGACAAAATCCACTTAACCACCAACCAGTATCACTGACCAGCATCATAGGCAAGATGTACTGATACGGAGAATTTAGGTAAATCACCTTGAAAAACACAATATAACAGAAAGACAAATTGGTTTTAGAAAGGGAAAATCATGTGTTACTAACCTATTACTTACAATGATAGAGTTCCAGAAATAATACAGAGAAGAGACGGCTGGGTAGACGGCATATATTTGGATTTCACGAAGGCATTTGACAGAGTACCACCCAAAAGACTTTTATGGAAACTGTACAATCAAGAAGGAATCCAGTGTAAACTGTACAATTGGATGCAAGATTTTCTCAGTAAAAGAGAAATGAGAATAGTGCTAAGGGAAAATTACTCACCATGGAGGGAAGCGACAAGTGGATTTCCACAGGGCTCTGTGCTGGCACCAGTTATGTTTTTAGTATATATAATTGACATAGACAGCAACATTGAAGATGGAAGCTACGTAAATATGTTTGTTAAAGATGCAAAAACACAGAGGGAAATTACAAACACAAACTCTTGCACAGAGCTACAAGAGGAATTAAATAAGCTTCATGAATGGAGCAATATATGACAAATGGAATTCACTGTGGACAAATGCCATGTAATAAAATCTGGGAAAAGTGAAAAAAGACCAGTCTGGGACTATAAGTTAGGAAGTTCAACCCTACACACATCAGAAAGGGAAATGGATTTAGATGCGATTATCAGTAACAGATTATGACCGGCTGACCACATAAATGAAAAAGTAAGGAACTTGTACATTACACACTGCTTGCTAATATGAGGGTAGCATACACATATATAAATGAAGACATGCTGAGAAAGATAATGACATCATTCATCAGACCAACTTTGGAGTATGCATCAGTAGTCTGGAGTCCTCATCTCAGAAAACACGTAGATAAGATTGATAAAATACAATGGGCCGCTACAAGGTGGAAACCAAGTATACGAGACCTAAGCTATGAAGAAAGACTCGAAAAATTAAACCTACCAACATTACATACCACATCTGATACTATAATTATGTTAAATAACCAGCAAGTAAAGAGAAAACCATATTGTTACACGGATATATAACTGACCTATTTATTTTCTTATTCTCCTCTCAACACTCCCTAGTGATTAAATTATTTTGATTGTAATAGCCTCGTTACTCCATCTGAACCGGTTGTTGATACCCCTCCAGTGACGATTCCACATGATGCATTAGGCAGTTTTTATTTCTTCACGTATGATATGTTGTATCTGGTATCATATCATCTACCAGCACAGGTAGTTGACACTTTGTCGACAGAGCAGTTCAGGGTTATGCCAGACCTGACTTTGTGGTAGATTGACTATTTCTTCCAATTTCATAGCCTATCCTTTTCCCCTCGGGTTAGGTGTACTTCCTTTTATGTGCCCATTTCGCAGGTGGAGGAGGTGGGTGGAGAGAGCCTTCATTTCTGCTATACTTTCGTCACACGAAATTAGTAACAACTTATATCTGGTAAATTCATTCATTGTGCCTCTGAGGTACAGGTCATAAGACATAAGGTACTACTTCTTCTTGGAAAGCCCTCCCCCCCCTCTCTCTTTCTCGCTCTCTTGCTGTGTCTGTTAAAGAAACATTTCCTCTAATGTGTTTTCCCAGGGATCTATTGCGGAAATCGGTGAAATTAATCTGCTTATACAATGACTATAGTTGGGAGGCATAACATGTGAAGAGTTTTGTTTAGTGACTAAAATATGCATTTGTAATACACAGGCATTTGTAATGCTTTATATAGGCATTTTATTAGCATAAACTAATAAATGACGGATTTTGCAAGAAGTGTTAACGGATTGTTCTAGTGGCCTTTCATGTGTCCGTAGGAGCAGGTTTGTAAACAGACAGTTTTGTCAGTCCGTGGCAGGTGGCCCTTGAAAACGTGACATATACAATACTTCAAATGTATTCCCAAACGTGTTATTCATTGAAATTTATACCTGTATCCCCCAAGTAACATTGGACATACATAGGAATATATCAGACGGCTCTATAAATCATATTAGTCCTACATAGCCTGTTTACTGAAGAATGATCATTATCAGCAGTTCAAAACATGAAAATAATGCTTTAAATTAAACGATTATTAAGAATTTTGAGGATTGTTAGCATTTCCTTGTATACAGGTAAAGTGACATATGTTCATGCTTGAATCAAACCTGTATGAGTTAACCCGTCACATCTCGACTGATTTCCCTCCTCCGATATCCCCAGGCCCGAGTAATTTTGGATTTTTTTTTTGGCCAAAACACCTGCTTTTGTTGAGAAAGAAAGGAAAATCACCAAGAAAGTGGTTACCTGGGTCCATAAATGGTCGGAACAGGTGAGCCCCCCTGGTTCAGGTATCCTATTCTGTCACTGAAGTGTCTGGCTCTCACGTTTTCTATGGTAGGAAATTTTGGGAGAAACAACAAAGAACACGTCTACATTTATTGATTTGGAACTAACAAACAATCACAACAACAATGTCATGGTTTTCAATTATATATATAGGGGAAAAAAAGCATAGTTCCATCGCACGAGCATAGTGAGTTTGGTCACATTGGTCACACATGAGTCACTAAGTTACTTGTTTCAGGAAACATATCATTTTTTCTACTTGCATAATACTGTTTCAATGACATTTTACCATTTTTGACTTTATGTAAATGTATTCAGCTGTTTACATTCATTACGATGATATTTAGTGTAATGATTGCGCATATTTACATACTCAGCACACTCGCAGTGACTCTTCTTTCAACATACAGTACATTACATTTTTTATACTTTCATATTATTGTTTCGATGACATTATATCATTTTTCACCAAATGTAAATGTTTTCACCTATTTACATTCCTTACGATGATATTTAGCACAATGCTAGCGCATATTCACGCACCAAGCACACTCGCTACCACTCGTGTTTCAACTTATATTTTATTTCTCCACTTAAAGTATACTCACCCACTTACATTACACCCGTCGCCACTTTATTCAACTATTTACATATATGCATGCCTTATTTATTACACTGAGCATCAGAATATCACATCTTTATACACTCACTAGGAATGTTTCGACTTAAAATATATTTATGCACTTACATAATAATTTTCCACTTACATTACTCCCGTTTCCACTTTATACTACTATTTACATATTTACGGGCCCTTATAATTACACTGAACATCTGTATGTCGCATATTTTCATGAGAATGAGCGTTATATCGCAATCACACCATATTAGAAGTGCATCAACGTATGATATTCCCTAAAACAAGGGTGAATGCAGAGACCGACGTCACACTCAACGTACTCATAGCGGGTGTCTTTTCTCTGAGTGGTGGGTCTCACTCGGGAATTAGCACACACATGACACCTGAGTTGGGGCCTAGGTCTATTTGGCTGGGGAGGTATAGGAGTGGCAAAGTGGCAGGCGGAAATTTTCAGGGGAGTTTGGGTGGTAGGGACAGTGCGTGAGCGATGCTGTGTTCTCTCGACCGCATATTGGGCTATAATCTCAAGGCCAAGCTCCCTCACAAACCCTTCAAACGTTTCCTGCACTCCTGTTGTCATGGCGTGCAGGTAGTTATATCGAACAGGTCAGTTATATCGAGCGGATGAAAGAAGAGCTTCTTGTACCACTTCATCGTGGTCCTGGCACACTCTACACTCGATATCATGCAGTCTGACTGGTCCACCTGCCGCATGTTGATATTATAATCCAGCACACACTCAGGTTTCCAGATGCGGCGCCTCCTCTCGCTGCAGTAATCCACGGAGTCTGTGCGGTGCATCAAGGGGCAGTGAACTGAGGACAAGAGGCAGACTTCTCTGTTGTGGTTCCACACTGTAGCTAGGATGTTGTTAGCCTCGAAGAAGACCACATCATTTTTGTCTAGTTTCCACCCCACCTTGACCATGTGACGCCGGTTCACCATGACGGTACCACAGAGTCCCGTGTCATGCAGGTGTAGATAACGAGTGAGAAGAGGGCTAGTGTACCAGTTATCCAGGTAGTGGGTGTTACAACAATGAAGGTACTCTTCTATCATAGTTTTTACCACTGCTCCAGACAGTCCAATACTCTGATCTTGTATTATGTCTGTCTGTGCACCGGTGTACAAGACTATGTTTTGCACATAACCAGTCCTACAGTCACACATAACAAAGGTCTTGAACCCAAAACGGTGCCTTTTGCTGGGTATATACTGGCAAAAAGAAATATTGCCTCTCTACAGCACGAGACTCTCGTCTACGACAAGGTCTCTATAGAGATAAAATGAGGAACGCAATGTTTGCCGTAGGTGATCAAAAACCAACCTAATTCGCCTCATCAGTGTCATTCGCATTTGCAGGATCATCAGCATCGTAAAAGTGGAGGCGGCTGAGAATTTGCTGAAACCGATTACAGCTCATGATCTTGCCAAAGATGAGTGTCTGCAGGAAAGAGTCCATAGTCCAGTATGACGGAATTCTGTTTATACGTAAAATACCCATCAAAAGTACCAGGGGAAAAAAATACGAACATCTCTGCCAGGGAGACTGAGTAATCATAAATTATGGAATGCCTGCTCCCTGTGCCCAGTCGTTCACTCTCACGGCGCTGGCTGCTTGCAAAATGGTTGGTTTGTTCCACAATCTGCTCCACAAAACCCTCACCGAAGAACAAGTGGAAAAAATCCAGCCTGGTGGAGCCACGGTGAATCCCAGGAGTTGCGCAGCCAGTGTCCCTCTGCTCAGTAAAGGGGTGAATGATGAGAGAAAAATCACTGCTATCTTCCCAATTCCAACTCACATTACCGTCGCCCACATTGTCTCCATCGTCGTCTTCGTCGGGGTGGGGAGGAGATGCTGGCGGGGGAGGCTGGGGAGGAGAAGTGCGGAGGGCTTCCCCACTCGCACTCCTCTTCACTCACCCTATACCCTTCCACTTTCCCTTACCCTTACGGCCTTGGGGAACATCAGGGGCTGTGGGGAGTATTGGGGAGCATAAGACATGCTGGGGAGGGGCTCCTCCTCACCTTCCCACTCCATCGCCACACCACGCGATTCACCATGCTCCCTCATCTCCCCAGGTGATACGCTCCGCTGCCTCATATGACAGCGTGAGCGCTATGACTCGCTCCTGCTACTCTCACTATCATTTCCCGCCCCTACACTTTCAATTTCACTTCTCACTCCCACCATGCCACTTCTGCCCTCCCCAAACAAAACACTTGGCCCATACCTGATAGAACGATGTGGTGTCAGTTTGGGGCCACGATGAGTAATGATCTTGCGACGGTACCACTTGGCAGCACGTCCCACGGCTCCCTCCTCGTCCTCGTCCTCGTCCTCGCTTTCTGGCTCCACATCACGTATGGGCTGTAGAGAGGTGATTGCACGATGTTTTGGCCCTCTCTAGCAACACGATAAGTGACATAGCGCCGCTTCCTCGGGGACAGGATCTCCTCATCACTGCTGCTACTTTCCTCCTCGTCTGGTTGTATATAATCTTTGTCTGCCACATCGTCATCGAGGGGCGAATCACTGTCGCCTGTGAAGGTGTCCAGGACGGCTTGAATTTGTTGTTCTGAGAGACCTCTGTGCGCTATGTCTAACCTGGGTCACTGCTAACAGGTGAGTGACCGAGACAAGGCCGTGCGCTGGTCACGCAGGGTTGCCGACTGTCCCCGCCTGGTGGCAGGTAGGGGAAGGTACGTACCAAAAATCAAGCACGAGTTGTGAAAATTGTGCAAATTATGAACCTTGCAATTGCAAGATGTACCGGTACATCGATGGGTCTAGCCCTGACAAAACATTGCAACGTAACAATACGTCGATGGGACGCCTCGGGTTAAATGAGATAATTTGTTCCAAAGAAGACTCCTTCAGTGGTTCCGGTGTTTTATATATTTTTACTGAATGTAACTTGAAAATATATTAGCATTCTTAGTTTTACAAAAGTGCCTTTTTATACTTTCACCCTGTAACAAAGTAGCAAACATTGTTTTCACATGCATTATACAGTATCTAATATAGATAATTTTTCAGCATTAAAAAGTATTGGACCTCATTTCACTGCACTAAGATATCTTTTTAAATTCTGCTAAATACTGCGCTAATTATCGTATTTGTACGATTCACATGCACCTTACCATTTTCCACAAAGAATATAAAATGGATAAAGTGGGGACGAAGATTACGTTCCTAATAATAAAATAAATAAGTAATTCCTGATGGTGCGGCCTGACTGTTCAAAAGCATGGTACATACGAGTAGACTGTAGCATCAGTCGAGCAGGGCAGTACTCCCAAGGTGGATAGAAAGTTGATGACAGGGAGAGCTGGAGCTCCTGTTTCATCAGCCCTAGGGACTAGTTCCAGACCATCTCCCTTTGCTAAACTTTTTCAGTGTTTCAGTTACACGGAGAGTAGGCCAGCATGCTCTCCAGTACAAGTTTCTCTAAATGTCAACACCAAACTGCATGCACAGTACACACTACACTTCCTTTAAAAAAAAAAATAATGGCGTTACTCGATCATGCCTCGGAGTCCCCAGGGGGGAGGACCATAAATGCCCACATCTGCCTCTCTCCCAGTGATGACTCAGAGAGATACCTGGAACCACTGTCTGACTCACTTCTTCATTTCTGCAACATTTCACCGCCTTTCCTCTAACTTTCTCTGTGTCGAACACCGCCTCTCCTTCTCACTCAGCTGTCTTAGGCAACTGACAGCAAACCCTTTTCTGTTTCCTCCTACTTACTCTATACTCATTTCATAGCCGAAGGTGGATGTTGAGTATACAGTATGTATGCAATGGCTTATCTTGCTCTCGTGTTCCTGAACTTGATTCTTCTGAATTCTCTCCTCTCTAGCTTCGGCTTTCCTGTCACTCTCTGCCTAAATATCTCTGCCCTGTTTACTTATCTCCTAATTCTACTTTGAAAAATTCTTCGACTATATTATATCTATGATGGAACACATTCTATCAATTTCTCCTTTCTCTGAAATCTCCATTCTAGGAGACTTCAATGTTCACCACCACCTTTGGCTCTCCTCTCCTTTCACTGATCCACCTGGTGAACAAGCCCTAATGACCTAGAGCAGCTTGTACAGCACCTTACCTGTATCCCTGACCGCCTTGGAGAGAGCTCCAACATACCTGACCTCTTCCTCACAACTGATCCTTCTGCTTAGGCTGTTAATCTTTCTTCTCTGTTGGGCTCCTCCGATCACAAACTTAATTGTTTGACATGTCCTATCGCTCTGGTACGGCCTGTGGCCCCTCCAAAGAAATGTCGTCTGTGGCACTTTGGAGCTGCGGATTAGGAGGCCCTCAGGCAATATTTCTTTGATTTTACATGGAACGATTATTGCTTCCATGGCCGGGAGTCATGTGTGCTTTTCGCATTATGGAGGTTATTCTCTCGGGCATGGAAGCATACATTCCTTTCTCATACCCTTTGAATAAAGAAGAAAGCTTTGGTTTAATCACACTTGTTCTAATGCCATCCGCACGCAACAAGGTGAGGGCCTATAAAATGTACAAGAGCCAACCCACCCTTTAATCACGTATTGTTTATGTTTCTGCTCGGAATCATTCTAAGGCTGTTCTTCGCTATGCTAAAAATAATTTCATCCAAAAACCTTTCTAACAACTTTACCTCATCATAGTTCCCTCCACTATCCTACTCTGATGGCTCTGCAGCTATTTCTTCTAATGATGAAGCAGATCCCTTCACTCAAACTTTCTCCTCCAATTCCACCTTAGACGATTCCGGTGCTGTTCCTCCATCACTTCCCCCCTCTGACTTCCTCATTGCTGACATTAAAATTTTTTCAGCTGATGTATTTTCTGCCATCACTTGCCTAAATACTAATAAGGCATATGGGCCTGATGGAGTCCCTCCTGTTGTCCTCAAGAACTATGCTTCTGTGCTTACACCCTGCCTAGGTAAACTCTTTCGTCTTTGTCTTTCAACTTATACCTTTCCTTCCTGCTGGAAGTTTGCTCTCAACGAAGGGTGACCGTTCCCAACCCTGTAACTATCGTCCAATTGCTTTAACATCTGTATCTCAAAAGTTTTCGAGTCAATTCTTAACAGGAAAATTTCAAAGCATCTTTCCTATCACAACCTTCTTTCTGATCGTCAGTATGGGTACTGTCAGGGACGCTCCACTGGCGATCTTCTCACCTACCTTTCAGACTCCTGGTCATCCTCCTTTCGGGACTTTGGCGAAAGCTTTGCCACTGCACTTGCCATCTCAAAGGCTTTCGATCGAGTCTGGCATAAATCTTTAATTTCAAAACTGCCTTCTTACGGTTTCTATCCTTCTATCTGCACCTTCATCTATAGCTTCCTTTCTGGTCGTTCTATAGCCGCTCTTGTAGATGGCCATCGTTCTTCTCCTAGATCTGTCAACAGTTGTGTTCCTCAGGGCTCTGTCCTATCATCAACTCTCTTCCTTTTATTCATCAATGACCTTCTAAGCTGTACATTTAACCTTATCCACACGTACGCTGATGATTCCACCCTTTACCTTTCCATTCGGTTCTCGTAACGTCCATTTCAACAGTTGCTTCAACAAACAAGGAATGAGGCTATGGCACACCTAATGTCTGACTTGGCTCATATCTCTGACTGGGGTAAAAATAATCTTGTTGTTTTTAATGCATCAAAAACTCAGTTTCTACACTTATCAACACGACACAGTATTCCAAAGGAGTCCCCACAAATGTTTAATAATATTCAGTTCAGTCCTGCATCATTCTTGAACATGCTTGGGGTTTCATTCACTCGGGACTTATCCTGGAAAGATCATATTACATCTCTTGTAACATATTCTTCCAAGAGATTAGTTGTGCTGAGCTGACTCCGTTCCTTTTTTACCCTTGCACCGTTGTTGACCTTATACACGGATTTTATTCGCCCCTGTGTAGAGTACAACTCTCATGTGTGGGAAGGCTCTCCACATACAGCTCTTCTCAATAGGGTGGAGTCAAAGGCTTTTTGTCTCATTAACTCTCCTCCTGTTATTGGCTCCCTTCAATCTCTGTCTCTTCGCCGCACTGTTGCATCTTTATCTCTTTTCTATCACTACTTCTATGGTCACTGCTCCTCCGAACTGTCTGCTTGCTCTCCTCCAATTGTATGACACACCCATCTAACAACAAACTCTCATCCATTTTCTGTCCAACTCTCTAATGCAAGAGTTGACTGTTACTCCCAGTCCTTTATTTATGCATCAGGCCAGCTCTGGAACAGTCTCCCTCTGTCTGTATTTCCTACTTCCCATAATCTCCAGTCTTTCAAACGCAGTGTGTCCAGGCATCTTGAAATGATCGGATCTTGAATTTTGGCTCTCTCTTGTATTGTTTTTGTTTTTTTTCTTGGAAGGAACAGTTTGCGGTCTCCTAACCTTTGGTTCCTTCTTCCTAGCATTAAAAAAAAAAAAAAGTAGCGACCACACTGTTTTAGGCCTCATTACGGTATATCGAAATAGTCCAAACAGACCGATAAAATGTCGTGATGGTACCACTATAGCCCAATCAGCCACTTTACTTGGATTGAGAGGAGTGACCAGCCTAGACTAATACATTATATTTAAAGATTTTGCTTTGTCAGAGTTGTAGAACAGATTGTTAAATCGATTCTTAACATGCTGTATCGTCATGAAACACTGCATGAACCGCTATACGTATAATGGGTAACTATGCATAAATTCAGTATATCCAGTGCATTAGAATACAGAAGAGTAAATTTAAATGTTATAACACTGTTGGTCAAGAGATTTCTACAAGGTTTACATATAAACTATAACATTCACTACAATGGGACCTGACGAAGTCTATGTTAGGTTCTTCCACGATTCACCACTGCAATTTTCTGTTTTCAGGCTGGCCTGTATGGGCAATGGAAAAAGGAAACACTGGAAGCCGCTGCTCGTGGAAGTCGAATGAAACAGAGGGAAGAAATAAAACAGCAGGGGCAGGATGGAGCAGAACACAGCCAAACTAATATCAGGAGTTTGTCTATTATCCATATTCAGGGACCTCTGCTGCTTCTCCTGGTGGGCATTACCCTGGGCAGTGTGGCCTTTGTAGTGGAGAGGCTGCTGGTGTCGGAGCCTCACCCTTCACCTACACCGGGACCTACGAGGCAAACATTAAACTGATTAATTTTCCATATGACTCCCGCAGGCAGATTTTTTTTATTGATATGAAACAGGTCAATAACATAATTTAGTACCTGACCTCTTCAGCCTTAGGGCATCATTACTGTTGCATTCACACGATTAGTAATCATTTGGAGGAAACATGAATAATGTAGAAAAGGCGTCCAGGGGTACACAGTGTAGTAATATTGCATTTTTAATTTAAAAAAAAAAGTTGGTCACAAGTCCTTATACTCTTATGAGATGTATGTAAAGTAATACTCAGAAAAAAATAAAAACGAAGTAAGTCACATGATTTTTTTCTTCAAGTCCGTAACAGCTCGTAACAGAAAGGTGTTAACATTAACTCTTCTTGCTACTCTTAGGCAATGAATGTACTATAAAGTGAAAGCGATATGACCCTAATTCTTAACGTACTTTTTGTCATTTTATTTATAGCAGAAAATACAAGTGCGTTTTTTTTCCTTCATCCTTCATGCATTAAAATGGTGACAGTACAGCAAGACAGAAATGTATTGTTTACATTTGACAAGCCTATTATCAAGAGAGGTATTAAAGAAGGAAGCCTTCATGATGTGGCATCGTATAATTGGGCAGTTCCACTGCCTTCCTGTAAACGTCCCTTGTCCCCAGAAATGGCAATGCTGGATCTCAAGAAAAGGACAGCTTTATAATTCAGTCTATTGAGTTCATATTCAGATGAACCTGCGGCAACAAAAACAGTAACAACATCATCAACACCACTATCAACCACCACCACCACCACCACCACCACCACCAACAACAACAACAACAACAACAACAACAAGAGTATCAATGAAGCAGTTGGTTCAGATAAAGACATCAAGTATTTCAGAATTTTTAACTCAACTCTTAAACACACAAGTAACTTGTGCCAGTGTGGCTCACGACGACACACGAGGAAACCTACCTACAGTACTTAACAAGTACAAATGTGGTAAAAGTATGGACTATACGGGATTTTGATAAAGTCAGGTACCATGTAGGGATTCGCAAGAGTTAAAAACTTGCGCGATAAATCCTTAGGGAGCTACACTGAAACACCAAATGGGGCTTAATAAAGCCCTTATGAAAATCCTTAGTTACTAAAAGGAAGCATTAAATGAGGCTTCGTTAGAATGAATCGCCTTGAGTGTGAATTCCTTAGTGGTGCCTGGATGACTACAGTAGATAGTCCAGTAAGCTCAAAATCTGTAGCAACAATCATCTATCTATATACCTAGCCTGCTTCCCCCAAAAGAAGGGGGGTAGCCGAGACAGGATGACAAACCTCCAATATACTATTCACACACACACACACACACACACACACACACACACACACACACACACATACATTTGCTCATATCTTAGCCTGACAGGGAGAAGGGACAGATCCTCACCATACAACACCGCACGAGGGACAACTGCACAGTGCAATCAGCGACATCCGCAGCACAGCCCGACAGCAGAGCTGGTTTATCCCTGCCTGACCTGATCAGCTGATCAGACCAAATACTCCCTGGCCACTAGCCTGGGGTTTGGCCAATTGAAGTTACAATGTGAAGACACAGAGTCAAGTTACCTCCACTACTGACGCAACTGTAACCTGGTTTTGAGCACGGCGTGTCAGCAATAATAAGGATCAACTTACGTCGAATTATAGAGAGAGAACGCAGGTGGAGCCGAACCCAAGTGATGAGGACAGCCCGTACAGAATGCAGTAGCCAATTCCAGCTGAAAAATCTAGTGTTACCACCCTCTTTAAGGGCTGTTGGAAACATAATGCTGCTGCTTCGACAGGCCAGTGAAAGAAAAGAGGCATCGGTACTGGGATAGATGAACGGTGGCTAGATGTTGAAGAGCGCCTGACTTTCGATTCCATCTCACTCTAAATCCTTCTCTTAGTTGATGATTTAGTGTAAGATGTACTCCAAGACATCGAGTCGTCAGTTTATGTAAGAATTTGTGATCAACCTGTACCCAGCTGCCTAGCAATGTAACTGTTCTCATTTAGTAAACTATTTGCTGAAGTGTCGATGAATCTTACCTGAGTAGGTTTGTAAGTGATTCTGCTTAAGTTTGAAGTGTCCCACGGTGCACCTTTCATTATGAAGAAGAATCTAATTCTGTTTTGTGCTGTATAGAGACTTTGTAAGTAACGTATATTTGTTTAAGTGTCATTGCGTTTGGTTTGGCCATCAGAACCAGAAATCTCCTTGCACAGTTCGTAGCAGAATTAAAATGGCGACCTCTGCCAGGATAGCCTAATGATTTTGTTCTGAGCCTAATTACATAATTATCTATCATGGTGTTGACGAATTTTAGTGACGTTAGAGCATGTTTGCAAACTGGCCCTCGACAATATGAAGCAGAAAATCTTACTAAATTTGAGCTTAAGCTGACTGCTCAGGTCTTATGAGTGAAACTTCTCAGTATTAATAAGCTTAATTTAATTAGCTTGATTCAGGAGACAGTGTTTAGAGTGAGTGAAGATGTTCAAACCGACCAAACCACAACTGGTCATGATCTCAGGGAACATGAGCCATCTGCTCACAGTGTTGATAATGTTCAGAATCCTGAGCTTTTGTACCGACAGCCACCAATTCACAGTGATACTACTAAGATATAGATGTTAATACATTAAATACTAATGTCAGTGAACAACTTGAAACAGCCAAAATTCAGTTGCAAATGAGACAACTTCAAGCACGAGAGAAACAACGTGAACTCAATCATGAGTGCAGGCTGAGGCAGCTTGGCGGTTCACCTAGTCCTTGTGGTGCCTCTTTAAGTGACTCTTTTGTTGCTGCCGAGAACATTTAGTCCTCTCCTTTAGGCGTAAGGTGTCACTAAATATTTCCAAATGTTTGAGGTGGCAGTTCGTGTCTCCTGGCCTAGTAACTCTTGGTCGATATTACTTCAGTGTGCAATCAAGGGTACAACACAGGAGGCCTACATTGCTTTATTAGTTGACCAGTGTGCTGCTGATGAGGTGGTAAAGGATGCAGTTCGTAGGGATTATGACCTTGTACCAGAGACATATAGACTAAAGTTTAGAACCCCTTACAAACAAAAAGTTCAGACCCTTGTGGATTTTTTAAAATAAATAATTGAAGAAAGGAAAGAAAAAGTAAATAAAAGAGTAATTCATACGTTAGATTACTGGTATTCCTCATTCATAAAAAAAAAAAAATGTATCAGTTGGACTTGAACAGCTTTTGGTTGAGGTTTGGGGGGAAACAACTCTAGGGTAGCTAGTTCCAAAGAGATGCAGTATGGGGAATAAAAGATTTCTGATAGGTGAAAGTTCTGCAATATGGCAATGTGACAGTCCAGTCATGTGTGCTACCAGATGCCCGTGTAGCACAGGGGAAGGCAAGGAGAGGTGGCACAAAGGATGCAATTTCATATGTGCATTTGCCATAAAAGCATCTGTAAAATAATGCAAGGGAGGCAACATTCCTTCTTACCTGCTGAGGAGGTAGTTTATTTGTAACAGCAGCGTTATTAATAATTCTAACAGCTTTGGTCTGAATTTTGTCTAGTTGTTTTAGTGCAATCTCTCCACATCCATTCCACAAGAGTGAGCAATATTCCAGCTGAGAGCGCACAAGACTCTTATAAACTCTAGCTAACTGCCCGTCAGTAAAGAAGCTACGAACTCTGTACAATAATCCAAATTTCCTTGAGGCAGTTATAGCAAGTGTTCTGACATGAAGGATCCAGCTGAAGGCATTGTTAAGTGAAACACCGAGAATTCCAATACTTTGGGAGATAGGAATATTAGTAGCATTGAAGGTAGTATAGGAATCTGGCAATATCTGTGTATTAGTATACTGAATATATTTGGCTTTACTAACATTAAATGAGACAAAGTTATTTTGTTCCCATGCAGTGATCCTAGGTAAGTCTTGATTTATGGAGATGGCAGTACCAAGTTGTGATTTAGAGATATTAAACTTTGTGAATGGGAGTTTAAGTGTGAATGAAGTGTGAAGTGTTGAGTCATCTGCATATGAATGGATGGGATTCCGGGTGACAGATAAGAGATCATTAATATGAATTAGGAATATGGGTGTAGCAGAGAGGAAGGGTTTGAATGTAACGGAGATGAGATGTCTGAGGAGTATGTGTGAAGTGATGCGTATGGATCGAGTGAGAAATGATGAAGTGCGAAGAACTGGAGTTGTGCAGGAGATGGCTGATCTAGTTGAGCAGAGGGTGATGCGATGATCTGGGCATATGGAGAGAATGGATAATGAGCGATTGATGAAAAAGATAACTAGATCTGACGTGAGAGGTGTAAGGCTAAGAGGAAGACCACGAATAGGATGGATGGACGGTGTGAAGAGAGTGCTGGACGCGAGAGGGATGTCTGTTTAGCAAGGAAGAGTGGCTGTGCATGGTAGAAATGACTGGAGAGAAATTGTGAATGAATCAATGATGACGCAGCCTCGAGGGGATATTCTACCGCATTTGGTCTGATCAAATGATCAGGTCAGGTGCAGGTAAGAGGATGGGTCCATTATGATGTGGCAGGGGTAAACCAACTCTGCTGTCGGGCTGTGCTGCGGATGTCACTGATTGCACTGCGCAATTGACCCTCGTGCAGTGTGGTGCGGTGAGGATCTGTCTCTTCTCCCCGTGGGGCTGAGAAGCGAATGAATGTGTTTAAGTGGATGAGTGAATTGGGAGTGTGTCGGCCTGTCTCGGCTACTTCCCTTTCCTTGGGGGAAGCAGCCTAGGTATATAGATAGATAGATAGGAATTGGGTTGGAGCCCGAACTTTTCCTTGTGGTATGCTGGCAGTCATTGAGTGAAAATTGGAATATACATCATCTACTTTTACTCTGATCTTTCTGTCACTGAGATAATAGGAATAAGAGGAACAAAAGACGTTAGTCCAGAGCAAGGGAGTTGGACAGCAGGGAATGGTGCCACATTCTGTTAAAAGGTTTAGTCATATCAAGGGCTAATGCATGAGTTTCTCCATGATGGTCAATTCACTGATGGATGGCATGAGTCAGGAGATTGAGTATGTCAGTGGTGAATCCTTCGTGGTGATATCCATACTGTCTGTCACTAATTAAGCTGTTGGGTTCAAGATGTTTAACTATGTACTCATTCATTACAGTTTTAAATACCATACTTTACCATGAGAAGACGGGATAGCTATTGGTCTGTAATCAGAGGGGGTCAGAGGAACTTCCTTTCTTCGAAATTGAGATATTGGCTTCCTTCAAAAAAAAAAAAAAAAAAAACAGGGAATGAAGATGTACGTATGCTTAGTCTGAATAATTTTGCTAGAACGAAAGCAAGCTCTGGGGAGCACTTTTTCCAAACAAATGAAGGAATTCCATATGGGCCTGGAGTTTGTTGGTTGGTAAACTGTCTAGGATCGATTTTACGCACCTAGTCTGTATTTGAAGTGAAGCAATTTCAGTAGAGTCAAGTTCAAGTACTGGGACGTTCTGGCTGATTCCCAGTACTGTAGAATTTCTGGCAAATATACTGGCAAGAATATTCGCTTTACCACGCGGGTCATTTTTAATACTACTGTCTGAAGATTTTAGTGGGGAAATGGGTAGAGACTTGTCAAAGTTATTACTGAAAGAACTGAGAGTTGACAAGAATATTCTATTGTCATTAGGAACGTTTAGTAGTTTGGATGCTTGGTTGTGAAGAAAGTTTGATTTAGCAAGATTTATTGCTGATTTTGCGTGGTTTATAGCACTATTAACCCGCCACATCCCGGCCGATTTTTCATCAATAACCTGCCCCCACTATCCCGGCAGATTTTCAGTTTTTTTTCTTTGACTCAAACCTCTGCTTTTCATGAGAAACATTGGAAAATACCAAAAAAATTATTTACCTGAACTTATGAGTTCTATACGGTTGGCCCACCGAACACCTGATTCTGTCTTCTCTGGAGCTGCGCTGCTGCTGTCACGTCTTCTGTGATAGGAGTAACTAATACAAACCACTCAGAATAGGTACATATTTGTTCATTTGGTACGAATTTATATGTAGTACAAGAATATAGTGTTTTTCAATATCATATAGGTGATATAATTGTTGTTGCACTCACTGAACACATCAAAATCGCCAAATTCTTGCACAGTCGACTGACAGTATCAGTAATGTACTAAGGTGTGCTAATGTACTAATGCGTGGTCACGCGGTGTTGCCACCTGGGAGCTGGTAGAGGAAGGTCTCCCACATACGCCTACCAAAAAGCACCCGCAAAACTTGAATCATGTGTAAATGACGGACCACGCAATTGCAGAATGTACCAGTACGTCGACGGGTCTGAGCATGAAAAGAAGTTCTAACGTACCCACATGTTGACAGGATGCGGCAGGTTAAATTGACTGAGAAATTCATATGTTTTTATTTTAAGTAGTTAGAGCTGTAAAAACTTTGGGAAGCATTCACCAAGCCACTTACTGCTTTGGCGGACATAGGAGGTGCTGTGGTTGAACTAGTGTCACATACTAGTATACCTGCACCCAGTTGGCTTAAGGCGGGCCTGTTACACTTGGTTCACAGTGTCACGAATTTTCTACATTGTAACGTTCTGTTGAGTGAGTCGTGACATCGTCCCGTAAATTTGAGTTGTCTGATGGCGCGGTAGCCGTTACACGTCGGCGCGCGCACCTCCCACGCTCGTCGCGCCGCCGATTCGAATCAGAGCTCTGTTTGCTTGTAGACACGGCGGGACGCGGAACGCCTTTCTAGGGTCTGTGCTTTTCTAGCGTTTTCAGATTTCAGCTTGTATTGGCGTGTCTCCTGCAGCCCCACCCACTTTGGTGATCGTCACAGCAGCTCTGTTCATCCATACCGATCAGTATTTTCTGGTTTTTTCCTAGGCTAAGCTTTTTGAAATATTTAGCCGTTATCTGAGTGTTTGAGCGAGTGAGTGCATTCCTTTATTTGATTTGAATTTCATGTAACGTAAATTCATTTCTTTGTAATTAATAAATTCACAGTTCTTTTCTTGAGCTTTGTTAAAGTTATTAACTGTGTTTAATTACTCCACTCTGTTATTTAATACAGTTTGCTACTCTGCGTTAGCACAACTTTTGAATTAAATCACGGCCGGTACTTAGGCCAGCTTTGACATCACTTTTTAAATCCGTTGTGCTAGCTGGGAGTTGGCTCAGCCAAGAGCCTGTTATTATTATTATTATAATTTTTTTTTAATTGTTGGGGGGGGGAGAAGAAACTTTCTCGTAGGCCAACGGTACAATATTGCAGCTCAATAGAGTACTCTGTCTAGTTCTCTGCTGCGTGCCGTTGAGGAAGTTTGTAATTCTCGACCCTAGAGAATTGACATAGCACACTTAGCTATACATTGTATACCAGTTATACAATATTTCATTATTTCTTGGGAATACTTAAATTTCCCCTGACATCTGGCGACTTCGCCAGAGCAAACTCTCATTTTCCCCTGACACACAGACTACACACACATCCAAAGCCACTCCAACACAACAATCACACTTACAAGCACTTCTCACCCTACATACAGTCTATGCAGAGCACCATATGTTGGCTGAGTGGAGATACAGATACATAGATAGACATAGACATACAGTATGCTAATGACTTTTGGGCCATTGCTGTGGCACGATTGCTATCAAACCATTTTGGGGAGTCTGATCTTTTAGTGAACTTTTGACATGGAATGAACAATTCCATACCATTTTGTATTAAGTCATTAATGTGGGCCTGGGTAGATTTCATGTCAATTGAGAAGAAACAGTGCCATGGAGTGTCAGCAAGATAATTTCTGAATCCATCCCGGTCTGCCCTATCAAAGTGCCATCGGTTCACCCTGACAGGTTCAGGACGGGGAGGTTTGGGGGAGCCGACTAATGGAGCTTTGATGAGATTGTGGTCAGAGGATCCAAGTGGTGACAGTACTACTTTTCAGAGGGAAAATGAAAAATGTAGCTATGAAAGCTAGGAATAACTATCGAGTCGATTATCACGAGAGAATCGACTCGTGAAATCAAGTGGCGATTTCACTTTTATGCTGGGTTACTTCGCCAGTTCTCTGGAGTCGAGAATTTATAGACTTTCTCAACAGTACACAGCAGAGACTAAACGCTCAAGTAGCCTGTATTACTGTACTGTTGGCCTCTGAGAAAGTTAGTTTCTCCCCTTAACATTCCAATAATAATAATAATAATAATAATAATAATAATAATAATAATAATAAACAGGATCTTGGCTGAGCCAAACTCCTAGCTGGCACAACGGATTTAAGAATTAATACCAAGAGCTGGCCTAAGTACCAGTCGTGATTAATATTAGTAGTTGTGCTAACTTGGAGTAACAAAAGTGTACTAAATATGTGGGGAAATCAAACACGAATGTTACATTTAACAAAGGTCAAGAAAACGAACTGTAAATTTATTAATTACAAGAAAATAAATTTACGTTACGTGAATCAATTCAAAATCAAAGATAGGGAAATGCACTCAGACAAATAGCTAAATAGCCTTAAGCCTAGGAAAAACAAAAAAAGAAATACTAATCGAGATCACTAGAAGAAATCAATCCGCGTTGGGTATAGCAAACCCGCTCTTCGTGACTGCTAAAGGACGACTGACTCGCAGTGCTGCCAGATCGAGCTACCAAAAGTTCCCTAGATTCACCTACAAAATTTCCCTGTTTAGTCCTTTATTTCCCTGTTACCTTTATGTTGTTATATATACATTCCCATAATCTTATTAAGGTAAACTCTTATTGTTTATTACATACCTTAAAACGCCAGCTATTCGTGTTGCAAATCACTAGTTTTATACATGTCCGCTGATATAAGCTCCAAGTGGAATGGTGTTATTTCAAAGTTGTAAGCAGATGAAGTTTCAAAAGTTTTCCTGGCATGAAGCATTTCATTTAATGTTTCTGTGTTCAGTGAATTTCTAACTTTGGTTTTCATTAGATTCACTTGAGAAAATAGCCTTTCAACACTGGCACTTGAATGTGGCAAACACAGCAGTTTTTTCATTAGATTTCCAACACGTGGGAACAGTGGTGTATCATCACCTTTTTTGAAGTCACCAAGTTTTTGCCAGAAATTGTAAGCACTTATATCAGGTACTACATTCAGTTCAGTGTTTCTGAGTAACCGCCACTCACTGTCTATCTCATTTATGTCACTTTCAGGCACCAAGTTTGGGAAATGAGCCACTAAGGGGGCAATAGATTGGACAGTTTTCATCAGTACACTTTGTGGGTCTAAAGCTTTGAGACTTGTGAGTACTGGGTCCTTCATATTAAACCTCTGCAAAATTTAAGAGGCTCCTTCTATGTAGAAGTCCAGACATTTTAATCTAAAAGCATCCAGTAGCTGTTTGTCCAGGTTTTGGCATGCTTGGAGTGATACAGTTACTCGACCTCCAAGATAAACCTCTTCCAGTGGAAGAAAATTGGCTGGGTCTCTCACACTGACAACTGATAATGGTATGGATTCTAAGATGCGTGGTTTAATGTAGCACTCAAGTATGGTATGCAAGACTGCAGAGACTCTGCTGTGCAATGCATAAATCTTTCGATTCTCAGTCTGCATCTCTTTGTTCAGGTCACTAAATATGGGTAAAACATAATCAAGAAATTCTAAGTAAAGCTTAGAAAATGGGTCATTAAGTTTCTGAAGAACAGATTCAGCTGACAGGAGTCTATCTTCCAAGGCTGCTTGAGTGAAAAATAGCTTCAATGTTGGAAGCTGTTCAAGCAACCGTTTTACAGCACTATGCAGGGATAACCATCTTGTCTGACAGGGATGCAAAAGTTTGTGGGGTTTCACATTGGCAAACTCCTGGAAGTCTTTATAGGCTGCTGTCTGCTTTGGTGACAAGAAGTAGTTATAAATGTCATGGGTCATATCTTCAACCCATCTTGGCAATTTTTTGCATGCATATGAAGCACACAGAAAGGAATGACATATGCATTTCATTATGAAAAGATTGGGTATGTCATTCTTTAACATTGATGAGAGTGAATGGCGAACTCCCATCATTACACTAGCCCCATCTGCAGCAAACCCTATCATGTTTTGTTTGTAGGGGACATTTGCATCATCAAACACAGACTTAACACTTTCATACAGGATTTCAGCGGTGGCATTTTCTAAAGGCACAAGTGATAAGAATGAATCCTTGATACCTTCTGGGGTGGTAACTCGTGCAACAAGGGCAAGATGTGCCATGCAGCCCCGGTCTGTTGACTCATCTACTATCAGAGAGAAACAATTTTCTCTAAGAAGACTGATTAAGTCGTTTTTCTTCTTTTGACCAAGGACATTTTTCACAAAAGCTGCACATTTTGTTTTACCACACTTGAGTTTCTTTGCCACATCTGAATCTGGGAATATTGCTTGAATAGCTGGAACAAGTTTATCAGCAACCGAAAATGGAAGGTTAAGTTCACTTACGACTGCAGCTAATCGCATTTCAGATTCTTTCACTTTTCTTTCCGCATGTCTTTCTCCACTGACACTTGGCATATCAAGTACACTAACTGTACATTAAACACTCTCCACAATCTTCTTATGCTTGGCCCCTGCAGCATGTTTCTCTATTTCAGATTTGCCAGCTTTTCCATCAGAATTACACAAATTGCAGTGGAAATACAGAGGGCCTTTACTACTTCTTGTCAGCCAGCTTTTAAATTTGGGGTCATTTCCCCATTTTTCAGTGTATTTCTGGGTGTAAGGCTGCCTTTTACGCTTTGTTGGAGGAGTAGACATGACTACAAGTTACAACAGTAACTGAAATAGGTGGGAGACTTCCAAACGCCACCAGGCTTTATTCAGGCCTGAATAAAAATTTGGAATCACGGTATGCATGGGGAGGACAAGTACTGGACGGACGAGAACGATACGGTTGTGTTGCCAGTTACCACAACCCCCATCCCACCCTCTCTCTTTCTCTTACCTTAGAGAATTTAAGCAGAATTGCATGTACTGGTCTTGACACACACACACACACACACACACACACAAAGACAATTTTGTCTATTATCTGAATTAAAGGAAATGTGGTTCGTGGCATCACAGCCGTATCGTTCTCGTCCGTCCAGTATCTTTCAAATTTCCCTAGATTTTGGTGTATTTTGAATTTTCTTCCCTGTTTCCCTGTAGAGACATGAATTTCCCTAAAACAGGGAAATTTCCCTGTATCTGGCAGCACTGCTGACTCGATGATTGATCTAAACAGAGGCATCGTGTGACAAGGGCGTGGCCACTAACGTCCAGGGAGGCAGAAACGACAATTCAGAAATTATCACTCAGAGAAATGCACCGTCTGTATATAAAGACAGTCACTCGCGAAAGAATGACGAAAGTTTTGAAAATCTGATGCAAATACAAGTACACGAGTGGACGGTTAAGAGAATGACGAATTCTCACGGACTTCAGAACTATTCATCGTTCCTACAAATAACTCGATGTCATGATTTACGATACATAATTTCACGATGTAGAAAATTCGTGACACTACTGTCCTATATTGGTCTAGATTATTTGTCAGGAATAGATCCAAGTGGTGACAGTCCTACTGCCCTGTACTGGTCTAGATTACTTGTCAGGAATAGATCCAAGAGGTGGGCATTACAGTCAGGATTATTTGGTATTCAGGTTGGCTGCATTGCCAACTGTGTGAGATTATATTATTCTGCAACCAGCTCGCATTCTAGACAAGTATCGTCATTCCTGGCAGAATGTGTATGTTAAAATCACCCAAAACGGTAATTTCAGTGCTAAGGGTGAGGCTAATTAAGGTTAGTCAACTGTGTGGACATGGAGTCAAATACACTGAGTTCTGAAGAAGCACTGGGGGAACGATATACTACATAGATATGTTTGGTAATATTTAGATAACTTAGTTTAGACAGTGAATAATCAAAATCAGTTGAAGTGAATTTCAAAACAATGTCATCTGCAAATTCAGATTTGATATAACAGCAGGTGCCACCCTTGTTATGGAAGTTTGTGCGGAGATGGTAACCAGGAGAACAAAATAAGGAAACTTCAGTAGCGGGAGAGATTTGGGATTCTGTGAGGAACAGGGCTAGAGGGGACACTGATTGAAGAATTCAAATTGCTACTAATTCTACGGATATTGGTGAAGTATAGGGCCGAATCTGGGCTTCTCTGCTGAAGAACATGAACTGTATTTGCAATAGTCGCTCTTGTCACAGTCACTTGATAGCAACCGGGAGGACCCTATGCCGCCAGCCCAT